>SRMA01000962.1:10902-243530 GCA_007224835.1 Danionella cerebrum
TCTAGAGTGCGACCAATTTGGTCGCATATGCGACCTAATTTCTCAATGGTGCGACTAAAAAAAATCAAAGGTTGCACCGATGCGACCCGTCGTTCGAGGGTGAAAAAAACGAAACTCCGTCTACGGCCGGTCCGCCTCCTGCGCGCGGCTCACAACACGCGTATCACCCATTCATGCGGCTCAATATGCGCCTATCGCGGCAAGCGCGCCGCTCAATTCGCGTTTACCGCGCCGCTGAAGCCTCAGACGCGCGCAAACGCTTCTTTGCATTGACTTAACATGGAAACCCTCCGCGCTTACCGCGCGAACCGCGTTCGATGTGAACGTACCTTTACAGCGGCAGGCAGCTGCAAACAGATCAGACGAGGCCGAGATGATAATTAAGTTTTTCGTTGCCCACAATATTGCAAAAGAAGAACTCCCCTTCACTAAATTCAAGTCCGAAATAATTCTTATGAAGAAAAATGGCTTGAACGTAAACCCGACGTACAGCAATGATGTCGCGCGCACCCAATTTATAGGAGTCATCGCAGATACATTGAAAATAAAAAACGTCTGTGCAAATTGTGAACAGTGCGTACATGGAATTCCTGATCGACGGAGGCACATATATCGCCACAAAGGAATGCATCATTGTGTACGGTTGTATCTTGCGAAAAGGAAGACCGATGAATTGAACACATTGAGGTCGAGCATGCTCATGCCCAAGGTAAGCCATGTCATGTCATGGAGCCTATGTCAATAATATGCCTACCGTCTCGTTACTGCATTAACCATAATATTCTGACACTTAAAAATGAAAAAATAAATAAATAGGCTGCATTATAAACTCTTGATCTGGGTAGTAAATGGTATTATCGTTTTTACTTGTATTTGCTGCTCTTAGGGACCAAAATCAGTTTAAAGTTTAAATTTCAGCTCAGTAAAGCACTTTAAACACCTTTTCAGTAAGTTTTAGTTACCTTTCTTGTGGAATTGTGCTTCAAATAAAGAACTTTATATTGACCAGGTTGTTAGTTAATCATTTACAAGTCAATATTGTCTATGGACAGTGATTTAAAAAAAATAGATAACTAAAAAAAGTGAACTTGTGAAAATGCAATGTTAAATGTGATGCAGTTGAAAATTTGGGTGCACCTAACTTTTGTGCTGGTGCACCTAAGAAAAAAATTTAGGCGCACCAGTGCAACCAGTGCAAAAAGTTAGTCTAGAGCCCTGACATGGGAGATGACACATTTGGGGACAGGCACCTGTGATTACACGTGCATGTGACACGCTCAATCGTGGTCAACACTACGAGATAAAACAAATGTGTAGATTTTATGCAGCAAATTAGACTAGTTTACAAGAGAAAAACAAGAGTGTCAGTCAGTCACAATTACTTTCGATTAACAGTTAATCCCTAGTATATCCCCAGTAAAAAAGCTGTCCATTGAAACACTTTAAGATTCTAGATCTCAACCGTTTCTTCTATACAATGGGAAATCTATTTTTGAAATTAATTTGTACAACCAATAAAGGTAGTCACCACAATGACTTTTTACCTAAGGAATGGTGGAGCTCAGGTGTATGCTGTCTTCTTGAGTGATTTATTGCCTTTTTGTGCAACCAATCTTGTGTTGAAATTAGGTTGAACGCTATTTTTAAGACAACCACATATTAAATAAATAAAGAAATGAGCATTGGGAGTTCTTCCAGGCCAGACGTTTCAGAGTAATCAATGTTCAATTTTATAACATTGTGGATCAGCCTTAATCCTCATCAACTCTCTACACTGACTCTTACTAATATCCCAGAATTCCTGCAATAAGCATCTACTCATCATTGCTGATCATTGACCCCAACTTGGTCAATCCAGTCAGCAGCCCACCCACTGCTGCCCAAACACACTGGGAAGCATTGTTGGTCCCTTTCTACTTTGCAGAGGGACTACTGATGGCTCAGCCTTGTGCCATTGCTCCCTCGATATCGCTCAGAAACAGGATGTTGATACAGCTGCTTCCTGTTTTCCTAGAATTTCCATCTTTGCCAGTGTTCCCAGTGTGCTACCATCTGACTGACTGGTGCCCTGGATTCACTGCTGTAGTTGAATCAATGAGCAGTCTGTGATGCGAAATCCATCAGTGCTTTGAGCAGCATCATGAACTCAAACTAGCTGAACGACAAAGAACTGAGATTCGTCTCAGTAATGAATCTAGCAAACCCCCCCAAAAATCCACACTTTACAATAACAAGAGTTATACCTCTAAGTATTACACCATGCTTTGTAAAAGGGTGACTTAAAAAAAGGTCAAATAATTTGGTAACTGAACACTCCTCATCAAACAATGATCAGAATTTTGAGTCAGAAGTATCGTGCCACTAAGTGCTTCAACCGAAAACCATGGGTTTAAAGAAAAAGAGTTCTTTATTGCCATACTGGATCAGTTTTCACAAGAAGAATGTCCAAGTGAGTGAGACGTTAAGAAGCCACTCGGTAGCGCTCATACCACATTTTCAAAATGAGTGCAGGAAACAGGAAAACTGGAATCCTCTCTTTTCTCCACCTTTTTATTCCAACAGCTCCTTGTGATCAGCCACCAACAGAATAAACCACACAACAACCATGATATATTTTATGATGTCTTTGTCTTCTTCTATCCTGTTTCCCTGTGTGGCAAAAAGTACATCTGTTGTACCCCAAACACTTATTTTGGACAGGGAAGCGCCATTGCTATATCTCCTCATAGGAAGTAGGAATATTTCATACAGTGCTTCTGCCAATGCTCAAATAAATGCTTTCCATTAAGATAATGTGGGATGAAGGGGAGCATCATATTTTTGTTAGTTGTGTTTTTCCCAAATATAAAAGGAACGTTCCCCCCAAAACTGAAAACCTAGGGGAAACACTGACAAAGATTCGATTCTTCAAAATTTCATTTGTTTTGAATGGAAAACATCAACTTCCAAAGCTATTTATGACTGTTTTGTTTACCAAAGAATCCACTCTGAAAGAACCATAGAGGGTATCTTTCTTCAGAAGAAAAGCTGAGTTGAGTCTGCATCCTAGATTTTTTGCTAGAGAACCATTCTTTAAACACATCCTCATGTACCACGACAGTGGAACGTCCATCATCCTCACACTGGGATTCTGGGTGTCACCGCAGCAAAGACAGCAGGAGATAAGAGTATTTAGCTGAGTGTGTCTGCTCTTCATCAAAGTGACAGAGAGGAAGAGGGACAGGAAGAGAAAAGAGGGATTCAGGGACCGGTGGAAGAAGCAAACTATGGTCAACAGATTATCCAGTGCTGTTCATGTGCATGTTTCAGTGTCCCAGACTTCATTGCAAGAAATACACACACACAAATGTGAGTATATAACTATATAAAACATTTCTTAATGACACGTGCCCATATATTATCAGTTTTTCATAATTGAGTTAATTGAGTTAAAAAAGCGATGTCCATAAAGATGCAACACCTTTACTCTAATTTCACACTTAAGAATCATGATCACAAAAGAGAATTAGCTTTAGCCTCCTGCTGCTACGAGTTCTGGATCTTTTGGACGAGCTGCTCGGAAGGACAGGTAGAATGGGTCAACAGTGGGCACTGTTCAGAGAGCTGGTATCTGAACTTATCTCAAGGTTGCCAGGGGACTTGTGGACTAGAGAATTCTAAGTTTGGGGATTCTTGTAGTTTTGACCTCTATTGACTGATGCTGTGCCCTTTAGTGGCTGTTACTAACAATTATTCCCATAAGCCAGTGGTTCCTAAACTTTTTCCAACCACAAATCCCTTTAGACACGTCAGCCGCGACCCTCTGCTACCAACGATTATAACGGTGGTTGACAAATAACACAAATCTGATTGTCTGTGTGTTACATAGAAAGAAAAAAGTAATATTTTACCGCAAATATACATTTAAATGTTGTTTCTATAAATGTTGTCAGATAAATAAACCAAATTACCTAATGTCAAAGTCATGATTAAAATGTTTAGGAAAATAAGTACTCTATTTTCACTTATAAAATGACGTATATAAAGTATGGAAATAGAAAAGTTATTTTCACTTTAAAAGTGTATCCATAGAAAAGTGTATAAAAATAAAAGTGATTTTCATTTTACCCTCTGATCCTAAGGAGGAAAAATGCACAATGATAACCAGTACCATGCTGTACCAAATTACCCCTAAAAAAAATAAAGGCACAACAGGTTAATGGCCGTTCCAATCCTTGAATGATGAACATTAACAGAATTGTGTCTAGTTTTTTGTTTGCACCAAATTTCATTCACATAAATGTAGTGTCAAGCACAGGAATGCACCAAAGGGGTGTTGTGAATACTGTGTGTTTCACCACTTCCTGTGCCGAGTTTATATTCCCCACATTCACTTTGCTCCCTTTGCTGCTATGATGTGGTCTGCTGGAAACATGGCAGCACCACTGAGAGGGAAAACACAATAATAATATTGCTGCCTCCAAAAGCCTGCGCTGCTGGCCCAGTTTCTGCAGCTCTCCTTCCGCTTTCTTCTTTCCTTGCTGGAGCTATTATTATACTCTGGCTAGCTTTGAGTCAGTGCTGTCCAGAGGAATCGTCAACACAGGATGCAGAGAACTAAATAACACATACATGCGCACAAACACACACACAAACAGACAAACAATGCTCCGAACTCAAGTCCAAACAGCTGAGATGCAGAACATTTCCAGTTTAGCTGCACTAAAAGCTAGATGCAAATATTAATTATCTGCCTTCCTGCTACAGTAGTTCAGATTGCCATCTCTGTGTTAGAAGCATCTGTCCTCCTCATGTTTTAATATGATGAACAAGATGAAGATTAAAAAGTGGGGAATTCACTATACTTGGAATGGATACACTGCAAAGAATCAGTTCCTCTTGAAAAGAATCAAAAAGTCTGGTTACTTAGAAAATCTGTGTATCCTGCAGAAAGGAATGGAGAAGCATGTACAATGACACGACTATAGCAACAAACAAACATCAGGGTGACCAACCTTATCCAAAACTTAAATAGGAAGCCATTAAAGCATGTTGTTTATGCAGTGTAAAATTTGCAAGACACACATCCTAGCTTACACTCTTTTTGTGACAATGAGGAGCTGGATCCGCGCAATCCACGGAATTCAACTCGGTATTATTTCACATACCCTTCAGATCTGAAATTTCCTCAACTACCCTCAAAAAAGGCATCACCAAAGTATGCAGGCTGGCTCTAAAGATTACAGCTAGCAACTAATCACATCTGCACAGAATCTCCTTCTGCCCCAGGATTGTGGAGATCACTACTCTTTGGAATAATGATGAAATACATGAAAATGCAATACTGCCATAACAAAAGGTAACCATCCTTTGACCTTTTCATCAAGAGGTGCATAGAGACCGTATGAGACCTGAAGGTGTTAAGTAAACAGAACATGTGATGCTTTCACCAATGACGAGGTCATGGCAAGGTCATCAACAACAACTTCTCAAGAGAAGAAAGACACCAGTGGTCAAACGCAAGGAGGCCTCGCTGGTCCACAAATCTAGCAAAACTGGAATATCGCATAAAATGTTTATAAATAAAGCACCGTTTCCATCCAATTAGTTCAAGAGAACAAAACTTCCTGATAAACTAGAAACCTAGCACTAAACCTGATCTTGGTCATACCGAGGCCAAATTTCAAGCAGGTATCATGAACGGAAAAATAAAGATGATCCTCGTCCCTCTCAGACAAAGCCAGCACGATCAGGAGCAGGCTCTACTAACTCGAATGTATCAAAGAGTCCCTAGGGCCCCTTAAGGATTCATAGGGGTTCCAAGAGAGCACTGGAGAGTGCGAGCTGCACCACCATTCAGGACTATCAGAACACCAGTCCGCTGCAAATGACATCCACAAAGGTATTCTTAATTCTCTTTCAAGTGGTAAAGCAAATTTACAGTGCATTTACTTCTCATACCTTAATCCTGTAGGTGGGGGAGGGGCAAAAAAAGAGAAGTTTGTCCAGAGACTGTATGTATAGAGCATTTTGAACAAGATCCAAAATTACACAGATATGCATAAATTCAACTTAGCTGCAAGAAACTCACTCAGTCGTTTTTTTTTTTTTTTCAAATGCTGGCTCATTTGGTCACTTGTCTTCAGCCGGGAAAAAGCAGCAACAAGCCCCGCTCAAGAACAAAACGAGGAGCTGTACTCCCAGAGGGGCAGAAGAAAAGGTTGCAGAGACTGTCTGGAGAAGCATTCAGTCGTTGCTGAATTTAAACAGCACAAGAGATGAACAGAGGATTTCACACGGCATGACTTTAAACAGAATCGCAGAGAACGGCGTCCATGAAACTGTGTCTCACAACCAAAACCTTGCAAGAAAGATTTCAAAAACAGTGGTTACGTGTGTAACACTGATGTGCAGGACTGGGATTATTGTGAAAAGGGGAGCACAACATATTTTTATTCATTTATCGGGTCCAAATAAACTGAAAAGAAAGCCACTTTTTATATTGCGGTCTTTCTATCTCTGCAACTTCTCATTGAGACATTGTTTTACACACTGCACGTGTGACTTCAGGACAGACACAGGTGTTTAAGTAGAATCTCGCTAGCCTGTAACTCTCTCAGAACATGTCTTTGGTAATTATGTGATTATAACATGCGCACAAGCTCCGATCTGTATGCGATTATGAATATAAACTTGAAATTGGGGATACATTCATCCGTCAAAAACCAGCTTTAATAAGTGGTTTATTTTCCAGAAAATTTATAGTTTGGCTTTATATTGACTGATGAGTTATCGTAAATTGCTTCTGCACCACTGTGTGGCATGGAGTGTATTGCAGTTCACCTAAGTGTTCCGGAGAGGGCCTTTGCACTAATTTTTAAAAGCAATAGAAAGACAGAGAGCTAATGACGCAGCCAAAAACACAGCTAACACATAGATGTGCCTTTACACAGTCTTCGTTACAGCTCACACAGTTACTGCGTGCCACCACAAAGCAGGACATCTGATGATCGCTTGATAAATGAGGCACATGCAAAACACTTTTCCAGCCCTCATTGTTTTAGCCTGAAAAAAGCTAAGCAGCACGACGCACGAGACCAAGTTGCTGCTATTACGTGTTCAGAACTCTAATACTGCAGAAAAACATTCCCTACAGCCAGGTAAAGCACACACGCTGCATGCTGTGTCTCACACTGTAATTAACCCATCAAGTCAAGAGCTCTTTATTGCAACAGATCAGAGGGTTTCTCTGGATAATGCAGACAATATGAAAGTAAGGGTTATCGAGCTGTAGATGACCATAATCAAACCCTGCATGTGTGGTGCTCTCCAATGTGCAAACGGCATACTCACAAACGACTAGAAGCACCACTTTGAGCTCACCAGAAAAACACTAGCAAAGAAACAAAGCCAGGTTATAAAATAACTGCGCAGTTCTTTTTCCTATTTAAGCTATTTTAGCTGATTAATACGCCAATTAAGTTACATTACATGACTATGCCAATAAATCTATATAAAGTTAATACACATTAATAAACTACACAAATGAGCATTAATTTATCCCCATAGTCATGGAACTATTTATATTTCTTGAACTCTAAAATGAATCACCAGAGAATTATCACTTACAGCAGATTATCTAGTTACACTTTTAAATAATGAACAATAAATGTATAATAATCAGTGCATAACTTTTCTTTTTTTTTTTTTACATTTTGTCATTAAAAATTTCAGAATGAATCCATTCAACACACTAAATAATTGCACTATGGGGTTTAAAAAGTATTTGAGCCACTATATGTGGACAAAAAAAAGGGTTTTATGGCATTTTTGGCACTTTCTTTAGTTATTATTAACATAACTCCAGTTAAAAAAACTGGAATAAATATACCGGTACATATAAAAAAATATTGGGCATAAAATAAAAATGGAAAACTATGCTCTGGTGGAACAATGGAACGGAAAATAAACAAACACATTATAATGGACAAATTCATTTTATATATCTTGACAATATAGTGCTAATAAATATAATTAATATAGCAATAAACTGTCTGCAAAGTATTAGTCATTAAGACTTGGGTCATCAATTAAATCATTATCAATTCATACCCATTTTTAATTAGGGTCCCAGGCATCACACACGGCTTCTGGAACCTCAGCTCACGCCTGATGGATGCAGTTTGGCACACACCCAGGCAAAACCACCATTGCATTAAAGATGACATTATAACACTAGTTTGTTTTTATATTAAATGATAACCAACTGCTTTATACTGTGCTCACACTTGAGGTAACCTAAAGTGTTCATGATGTGCACAGGATGCACCTTTTATAATGTGCATAAACACATGGTAATGTTTTCATCACAAAGAGCAACTAAAATGCTTGATTTCCAGGGATTCATCACTCAAAGCACCTTGACTAATCACTCCAAAATCCTTATTACATGATAAACTGCAATGATGGTGGGGAAGGACTGAATTGGAATAATCTAGAATCTGTTTATTTGCATATTGACTATAATGAAGGGTTTTATAAGCCGACATATGTTGAAGTATAGTGAATGGATCTGAACTGAGAAGCTCAAGCATATGCAGTTGAGGGGATTCGAGTAAAACAGACAGAATTCTAAGCGTGTTTCGAATGCACACATCATTCAGAAAAAAGCAGCTGAGTATAAACAGACCCCAGCTGAGGTCAATCCAATGCTGATTCAGGCTGTGTTTACTCTGTGTGCATCAAAAGCTCTGCGTGTCGCATACAGAACATGAAGCGTGCTCACAGACACTCGTGCATTGTGTGTCGAGGGCTGGGTCTGTATCCTGAGGCTGGTTCATGTGGCGTTGGGGGAGGTTTGTGGGTTAACGAGAGACTGACGGTGACAAATAGAGCCTGGCTTCTCCCCTCTCCTCATCAATCCCCAAACTCTCATCCAGTCTTCCCCCCTAGAACCCCGCAGGCTGCGATTCATTTCTCTTTGTGCTCGCGACAGAAGGGCTTCAAGACCACTCTTGTTTACACAACACCGAAAACTCACATCACTTGAATGCATCCATGAAAAACATCCGTATGCAAATAAGCAACGCCTTCCTGCACACACATCCCCCACACCTGCAACTGATGCTCTTTTGAACAAAGAGCCCACTAATGACTTCCAATCAAAACAATTAAGGCCAATTTCATCATTTAAAAAAGAGGGTGGTCATTTCGAGGACTCCAGAAGGTCCAGAAGAGACGGCTTGTCTTCTAGGGTTAGATCATATGTCGAAGGGGTGTCTGGGGAACTCGTCTGACTGGTTATTTTACATGCAGATTCCAAGATAAACATCTTAACATTTGGTAAAAGCCCCTCCGAATCTTGGAATGTCTTGTAAAATGCTTCTCTGCTTTTTGACGCTTTAAACATTTATTAATAACTGCAAAAAAGTTGTTAATATAAAACAAATGCAGACAGTATTGACAAACGGAATCCCGCTTTTCAAATTATTATATTAAAAAGAGTATAAAAACAACAAAGTCTACTTTGTGTATTTGTGGCTTTCTGTCCAGTCCCACATTTGTGAGCAAAACTGCTTGAACTTAAGAGTCCTTGCATCACATACAGCCAAATTATGACAATTTACATTTAAGGATTTGCGGATGGTTTTATCCAAAGCAAGTTAGGGTGATTTCCCACTTTTGGTTCATTTTATATGGTCCGGACCGAGAGAAACAACTCGTCTTTATTGACACCACACTGATCGCTCAAATCTGCACTAGTTGAAACATGTTTATGTATTTGATATGTATATTTCCTTGACTGCTTTTCACTTGGTTAGAATGAGGACCTTGACAGGGACAACACGCTCAAAATGGAGAAACGCCACTGCTTGATTTTGAACCCTTGATTTTGATCTTTTCCTAGATCATTTGTTTTAATCGCCTATTAATCACGTTGCAAATGATGCTGAGATTACATACTACACCAAGAGTACTGCAAACTGCCATGATAAGTGCTTCTTTGTAATCAGACACTTGCAAACCCATAATAACACACAAGCGTGTGCAGGGACCGCATTCGTACAAGCATGTTTTTGTCATTTTCATTTGTTTTTAGTTTGGTTCAATTATGTTCTCACCACAAACAAACAGCTCTAGAATTAGTTTGGATTCACACCAAGACCGCCTTCTCAAGCAGATCACGGGATTGCTTTTTTAAGTCCACTTTTGGTCAAATCTGTAGTTTGGTTGCTGCATTCTTACCTGCCCAAAAAAAACTAAATCGAACTGAAAAAGTCGAACTGAAAAAGGGTTGCAAACATTTTCACATGAAAGCGGCCATTTTAGTTCTTAATAGAGCCACATTTGCAGATATTACAACAAACATTTGGACGGAATGCACCTAATAATCCGAGCATTGACTCATTTAAATATGCATTGCGTTATTTGATTTATTTAAAATTTCAATGGATTCAATGATCAGGACTGACTCAGAAACCGTTTGTGGCAGCAGGGAGGTTGATCATCTGAACACTGTTGAAGAATGGTGACCATCTGAACACACCTTTTAACAGTCAACACTAGCATCTATAATGGAGATCTTCATGCTTAAGAAAGTAGTTCCTAGTTTTATTAACTTTCATGCTGTTCAAACCTTTTCTCTTTTATTTTAATGGTGGTGTCCGTTTACTCCAGGGCCACATAAAGATGAAAGGTGCCTTCACACCTTTAGTTTGTTTAATTTGGTCTGGACCAAGAGAAACAACTAATAGATTGTTGCAATGGATAACCCAACGATCGCCCCGATCCGCACTAGTTGAAAATACAGCCATGTGACATCATAAAGGCTACTCATTGGTCACATTGTATGCCTTTTCTCGATTGTGTAGAATGTTCGGATTACAGTAGCTTTGACTGCAAGCTGCCGTGATATAAGTTGCTTTGTAAACAGACACAAGGCAACCCATAATACCACGGTGGCTGCATTTGTCCAAAAAGCCTGTTTCAGAGTTCGGTCATGTTCTCACAACATACAGAACCTCAAACCTCGTTTTCTCACCTGCCCAAATGAACCAAACTAAAAGGGAAAACAACCTCTAGTTCAAATGAATCCAACTGAACAATTCAGGGCTGAATGCACTGAAGAGGCTAGCCCTTAGTTTGATTTTCTCCAGGAAGTGACATACTGGGCACAGCTACAGGAGAAAATCTCTCTTCATGTAGTCACTTACTGAGCCAATGGTGACACCGGGACACCAGAGTCTCCCTAAAGCCAGGAGTATCATCATGATTAGCCGCCTGCAGCCATTGATCCTTCACATTGTGAGCTAAACAATAGATGAATGAACAGTGGCTAACACCAACCTCCTGAGTCACACTGCAGACTCAGAGGAGAGCAGGGATGTGGCACAATAACCAACTAGAGAGGAAATGGTCAATGGGTCACTCAAACACCCCCACCCTTAGAACGCTGAAACCCAGTCACATCATTACAGACCTTGACTGCAGATCATTTCAGGAAATTCTGCTGAAGTCTGACTGTTTCTGAACCAGTCAGTCACACCATGTGTTTGCCTTTGCCAGCTGTTTGCCATCGCGTGCAGTAAACAGGAGAGTGTGCTGGCTGTTGACTGACAGCTCATGGGGTAGGGATAAGCAAATGTGTAGAAATCACGGTGACACCACAATCTGTTTTTTTGGTTCTTCATAAGGCAAAAAAAATCTGCTTTATATTGTGAGTTAAAAATCAATGACAATTTTCCAGCCTTGTTTACTTTTGTTCAGTCAGATTTCATTTAAATTCAAAAAAAGACAGCCGATGTCTGAAAAAGGGATCAAACACTGGCGCATCGCTCACTAGCATTTGCTCTGCAACACTCAGTGAACGATAGAAGTCTTTGAACCCACTATTATTTCAACAGTGAGAATAACAACTACTTTGCACTTATATAAGCAGAAGAAGTCCCCCCCCCCATCACCAAGATTTTACAGCAGAAACTCCACTTTGAAGAATACTCTTTATAATTGTATAAAAGATACAAGTCCAGAGAAGCAATAGACAGATTGCGGAGTGCCTCTGCAAAGAGCAAAACGAACACCAAGATGAGCCAAATAACTGAGCGATAAATTGAAGTAGTGCAGAACATTCTGTAGGGTACAAATATTGCCATATGTCTGCTAATTTACAATATCTATTACAGGAAACACTGTAAAGACCACTGTGGTTCACAAAGCAAATCACCACTCGCTAGTGTTTCTGAAGTGATGTCTCAGGAAGTCTAGGGACGGAGAGGTAATACATGAGCTTGACAAAGAAAAATGGGTTTCAAGATATCAGGGACGAGATCAGACACGGCAGATTAAAGTTGGTGAAATTTTAAACAAATCTGTTTCAAATATGTATCAATTGAGCTTCATGCAAGAATGTTTTCAGAGACTAGAATTTTATCATTGAACATGCAAGTCCCCATTTTTTCGTATGTTCCAATAGTTCGTAGAAATGGGAAGTCCCATTGCTTCTGTTGTTTTGGCTAGATGAACACATTAAGGAGTTAAGAAAGATAAATTAATCTAGAGATTACGAGAGCGAGTGACAAGGTCTGGATTTAAAAAAAAACATATCAAGTATAATCAATGGATGTCGTGACTTACATGACTTCACAAATTCCTTACTATCTATCCATCCCTCTTCCTTTACAAAACATGAAAATGTCAAACAATCGATGACTTCAATGTTGATCATACCTGAAAAAAAGATTGCGAGAGCCAAATTTGGATCAAATGTCATTACATTAGATTTACACTTTACGTTTGGCTTACATTTGGACACTTCAGTCCAAATGTAGGCCACATTCCCAAGGAAAATAAATCATTCATGAGATGGGAGTCCAAAAAGCAGTCCATTTACTGCAGATGTTCTTATACAACATTAACACCACAAGTGAAAGTTAAGTTTGAGCAGGCAGACATGAAGACAGTGAGCCATCAAGGTCAATGTGACCAAAATCTACCAAGCACAGACCTAAAACTGGGCTTTGCTGATAGACACAACAGCCAAGGACAGGAAAAAGGGAGCAAGAGTATAAAAAACAGCTACAGGATGGATGGTGGCGGAAAAGCTTGGCTTGGTGGAAAGCTAATGACCCTTTGGCTTTTTGCAGGATCTGAAGAGACGTGATGACAGATTGTAAAATGTACTATCGAAGACCTCACCTGTATCAGCAGCAACAATCAAGTGTGAAAGCAGGATGTGACTCCTACATAAGGTCAACAAAACACATAAATGGAGAACGGTCCACCCAAAAAAGAGCAGATGTGTTTCCCTGCTACACCCCAATTAGCTAGAGATTAGCAGGTTTGTTAAACTAATAACCATCACTTCAAACCACAAATGATAAAAGACCTTTTCCCAATAGCAACTAAGTCTCACCTTCCTTAGTAACTGCTGACAGGCAACCTGCTCGGTGGTTTTAATAGGGTATAGCAATTATGTATTGGAGAAACGTTGGGCTAAAAGGACTAGATGTTTGAGTTCATTAAGTGTGAAGTTGGTAACAGATGAGATATTGCTGGGATCAGATGGGCACCATCCACTAAAACATGAGGCAGGCCCTATACAGGCAGATTTGGCTCATGAGAATTGCAGCACCACAATCTGTTCTCACCTGATTCACTAAATATGGGTGACATTTCATACCAGAAAAGCTTCAACTGCTACAAGTAGAACTAGTTGTTTCTAGGTGTTTGTGTGCCTTTGGTCTCAAAAGGTGAGTCATGTTACTGGGTTCATCAGATTTTATTTATGTTATTGGGCACACTCCTTCCTCAACGTTTCATTAATTAGGGCCACAAAGTCTCCATAAGGCTCGACTATGCATCTAATTTTCCAGGTTCAATCTCCTCAATGGCTTGCCCCTCCACCTCCCACATGGCAAAAGCCTTCCTCCTCATTTTCAGAAAATTGCTAGAAATATCAACAGAAATGTCTTCAAGATGAAACATCAGAGAAATAGTGGTTAAGTTAATCACAGAAACAACTTTAATATTTGACAGCTCCCTAGCAACCAAACCATTTCCTCTAGCAACCAAATTTTCTGAAGTCTTTCTGAATCTCACCTTTTGTAAATGATAATCAAAGTGACATGGGAAACATTATATTGTGTGACTAACCTCTCCATAGCAACCAGACCGTTTAACATAGCAACAAATTTGGCATATCTCTATTTCAGCTTTGGAAAATCCTATAGACATTGGGGTTGGTTTATGCTACTCATTGTGACTCAATTGCGAACATTTAAAAAAAAAAGTTGTGTGATGAGAACAAATATGAGTTGTGCTGCAATGAAATGGAAATATATACATTTTGATACATACATTTTAGCCACAGAGTTTAAAAAGACTCTGAACCAAGATGGAATATTTTAGTCTTTGTAATATTCACCCTTTAAAATAACAGCTGTATAGCTTTAAATCTCTCATCAGCTTTAAGTCCATGTTATAAACGTGAGCAGCCAAAATTTCCTCTGGCACACCCAGATGGGCTTTCCCCACCACAGCCTAACATTCCTCGGCTCAATCTCACTGTTCGGTCCCTCTCATTTGTTCATTGCCACTTCATGTACAGATAACAGGACATTGTTAGCAAGTGAACAGCCAGGGAAACGTAAAAACAACAGAACTAAATAGAGTTTTCCACTGCGAAAACCCACACTTGCAGATAAGCACTCGCACAAAAAAGCAGTGGGCAGCACAGAAGTTACCATTGCAAAACATTAACTGGGAAGCTTCTTGGTGCTAGTTTCACTAGAGCATACATGTAACATAGACTCACAATATTCCAGTCTTCTGACATTTAGGCAGGATTTTTTTTTCCAGCATGGATCCAAAACATACTGCATGGACTATTCTGGCCAATCACTAAAATCAAAAACTGACCGGTCAGAGATCAACACGCTTTTCTTTAAAATCAGAGAAAACCATCACATTTCCCAACTTTTCTCTCAATTTATGGTTAAAATTGGTCAAATATTTTCAGATATATTTTGATAATAATAATATTAATAATATCACTGTAGTAATAGTAAATCCTATATTTTTGTCAAATTGTTATTTTGTTTTAAATTAAACAACATAAAATGTGTACAGTTATTTTTTTAATAATAATCCATGGAGGAGTGTCACTGGCGTCCTCTATAACACTGCAGACAGGTTGTGTGCATTTGCACACAAATACCTTTGGTTATCTCTCTTTAAACAGTTGTTATTAATTTCATGTTTGTTTAGTAACATTTAAACATACATGGAATCTATACATTTGATTTGGAAGTCTAATACAATAACTTATTCGTGATTTCATTGTGAACATGAGTTCTGTGTTAATGCCGGCTCCTCCAGGGTTTAAAGGGCTGTGGTGTTAACTGTTCTGACTGCCTGCAGAGATTTGCACAGAATGAGGAATGGGAGAGATGTGAAAACAAGGCGTTTTGAGCAAACAGCAACCCTCTGTTGCAATAGTTATTGTGATATAAAACTCAAAAAGCTCAATGAAACTAAAACTTGACAAAAAAAGGACACACTTTTCACTCAGGAGTAAAAATATGCCTTTACAATTAACAAAAATAAAGATTTGAGCTATTTCGTGATCATTACCGAACTCGACTGATATGAAAACAATTATCGTGATATTGTTTTTGCCCATATGGCCTAGCCCAACAATAGGGGTGTGCTTCCTTCCTCCAGCCCTTGGTTTTAGGGGTTTAGGAGTAATAGAACTCAACCATAGTATGACTGACCCAGAGGAGACCACACACACACACACACACACACATAAACAGCTGTTTCACCAGCTTCACACACAACAGCATCCAATGTCCGAATCTAGCCAACAATCATGACAAACAGAGACCAAACTCCCTGCTGTAGCCTAGCATCTGGTTTACTCTGAGCATCTGGCACAGGTTTCATTCTTCCGCTCACTCTGACCTTAATACCAGCATTTACGACAGCAGTCAACGAGAATATGAACTCTCTGACAGCAGAGGGAATGTAATCTGCTCCGCTTTCGGTGTGTAGACTTCATCTTGTTTCGCACACAGTCAGGTGCGCATTTACACACAGCATGGGTTTAATGGTGGTGTCTGTGGATAATGTGATGAGATGCATTCGTGATCTGTAAACATCTACGCAATGCAGTTAATGAACCTAAACGACAGATGGAAAGAGAGATGATGTACTCAGATGCCTTTTGATCATTGCTAGACTTAGAAATTAATGGTACAGTAGATAACAAGAGGTGTAATGACACACTGCTCACGATGCGATACACATCATGATATTATATACAAATATTATTTTATCACCTACTACTGAAACCATTTCAGTGTTTAAAGTCTCTGTGGAAAATTCAACTGAATTTAAATAAAGGAATGTTTAATTCAAGCGTGTAATATCATCTTCGTTTGTGGAATAAAGGCTACATGAAAGAGTAAGATGTCTCTTTTGTTCTGGGAAAGTGAGAGTGTGGTTTTTTTTATACATAGATGTACAATATTCCTATAGCTCCTTGATCAATACCAGTGAAATTTTTATGCCATGGTCTGAATACCGGATTCTGACTGGCCGGTAAGTTGGCAAGCAATAGTACCTTGTGACTTCGATGATCATCAGGGAACACAGAAAGTTTCTCGGAGACAACAAACCCAAAAGCAATTATCGCTTTAAAGTGGACGCGTTGTAAGTGTCGCTCTGAATCTCAGCGTTCCAGTTTCCGTGGCCACAATCAGACCCTTCTAAACTCAAGCGTCTCTCATGCATCCAGCATCGCAGAACATGTAAAAAAATTTGCGTGCAGACAAATCTGCCTCTTTTACTCTGTACTTTTATACCAATTAAAACCTCAGAGACATTTAGCTGAGCTTCTTCCCTGAAAAAAAAAAAACAATCAATTGTGAAACCAATGGTGATCTTTCTCGAGTGTTTATTTAGTCACCGGAGATGAAAAGCATAGGTGTACTGAAGCGCGTAAGCTTGAGTGTATCAGTGTAGATCCCATGCTCCACAGGTCAGGTCAGTGTTATCGCCTAAAGCTACAACAGTCGCTCTCCCTCTGTCCCACAAACAATACACCCCCTACCCCGTCCTCCTGCAGATGTGCATCATACTAACACTCAGCAAAACAGCAGTCACACTTACAACTACACTTTTCCATCGTAGGGTTTGCAGGATTCAGACTGCAAAGGTAAGACGCATTGGAGTAAGAGTATTGCTCCAGCAAACATTAGAACAAACTACTGACCTACTAAAGCCAGACTGCAGGATGAACGGAGAGCGTCTGGGTCTCCACCCCCATCCCCACTCACTCACCATGCCCTCTCAATGGTCACTCTGCTCGGCCTCTTCTGTGAGGGGTGTGTGCCACAGAGGATCTCAGACAACCCTGCTGGATTTGGTTCAGCTAGAACAAACCCATTACTGCTAAGAAGAATGCACGGTGCAACACCAGTTATCACAGTCTTACAAATAGAGGGATAAAAGGTCTCCATTGGGCAAAGAACTCAGCATTATTCATAACCTTTTGCTCACATTCTGTCTGCCAAACAATAATCATATTAAGATATTTTTTTAGAGTAGCTTTTGGTTGGAACCACTCATAACATTGTTAGTCTGGGTCACACACTCAAGCAAAACCTCACAGAACATCACAGGGTCATGTTTCTACTGAATTCTACTGCTTTGAATTTTGTGGGCATTTATCATCAGCATTCTGAGCCCTGAAATTATTAAAAACTGCAAATATCATCAAAAAATTATTATTATTATTATTACAACATAGTTTTGAATTAATCTGAAAAACCACCAGACACTACCAAATAAGAAATACAGAGAAGAGACAAAATAATATTCATGGCACTAATGAAATATTATAGCAACATTCTATGTGGGGTTTGTAACAAAACTCTGCACCGGGGAAAAGATCAACGGTAGTACCATAATATATTGCATATGACAACTTCTGTTTAATCAGTTTAAACATATTTGCTTAGTTACATGAATATGACCAAAAATTGTTATATAACCGAGAAATTACTTTCTGTTTTGATTCAGTTTGTAGGTGAGGAAGCCTCAGGTTGCCAGATATTTTGGCACTACTAGTAGTGTTTACAGAGATTAAATAAACAAATGTTGAATTGTTCACCCCTTTTTTACTCTGAAAACACAGGAAAAAAAAATAAAAATTTATTTGACTATTAATACAAAGACATTTTTGCTTGATTAAAGGCAAGGCTTCTTTAATGTTGATTCATTTTATGCACATACATATCAAAGCCTGTGTTTATTTATTTGTTGCTTCTTTGTGATCGTTTAGTTTAAATTACTCTTGGGTCTGTTCAGAGATTTGCTGTTAAACTGAAAGAGCAGTTTTGAGTAACAGTTGAAATACAGGGCTAATCCACAGCTACTTCAATTGTATAAATGTGGTTTCTTAGATTTTATGCCATTTCTTGTTAGTTACCGAAGAGGAAGTGTGCACAAGGAAAAAGTGTGGCATGAAGAAGCTCCGTGGTGTTTTGGACATGTGCAGGGAGACTCTCTTTCTCCTATCTGATAAAACCAATAATAAAAGCATTTGACACCAAAAAAAATCTATCATGTAAATAAAACCTAGTGTAAAGCAAGTGTATCAAATGTAGAAAACAGCCGGCAGGAAGTGCACTCTCCTTGAGTCTGTCTTGCCTCCCGTAGTACTGCGGCAAGCAACTTCTAGTACAGACGAGAAATAAATGCCATTTCTTGTTGCGCTGTTCCCTGCTCACCACAGCCCATTAATATGTTTGGAGGAGCTACTGGCTAGAGCCTGCCAGCATGTAACATTTGCAAGACTTGCAGACGGGTGCTTTGAGCAAGGCCTGCCATGATCCCAGACTTGCTCTGAGACTTTCCAAGTAGCTCTCTGCTCAGTCTCTATCTGATCAAATCAAAGCTCACCCTCTGAAAGAACACTGCCCCTCACACAGTCTAGAACTCCCTCCGCTGCTTAGCTTCCTGCTCCGGTGCCATATCAGAAACAAAAGCCACATTTAGTGAGTCCTGCTGTGCTTCTTTGCTGGAGTGGATGCTGGACAGCATACAGCAATGAAGACAGCTGCAGGGATACAACACAACTCAACAACCGTGGCACTCCCCATCTCTACCACAGCCAAAGACCTTTCATGAGTGTTCTTGCGCAGACAAAGAAATGCAGTACATACTGTTTTTTTTTTTTGTTTTTTTTAGAGTTATTACCAAGTTTAAAAATATTGAAGTCGTGATCACAACAAATCAATAGAAATTTTTTTTTTACTCATGTCCTCTAATGGCTTCCATACAAACTTGACGGATTACCAAATCACCCAGCTATATAAATGACCCATATGTCAATCAGAGGCAACTGTGCAGTAAACACTCATCTGTACAGAGCAGGTACAGGGTAAAGTATTTGGTATGAATCTTTCAGGGTGACTACTGGTCTTTGGACCCCACCATAATCGGATGCCTGCATTATTGAAGCCACCTCCTTCAGGATAAGACAATCTGTTCGTGAGCAAATGATCTCAAACATTTAATGAAGTATTAAACATGTAAAACATAATGTGGGCTCATCAAACCTAAACCAGTGTCCTGCCACAGCACATCTGCATGGTGGTTTCTCGTAAACCTACAGAGATCTGAGTTAGCTGCATCAGGTATGTCTGATTATGGTTGGAGCTAAACTCTTCAGCTGGACTGACCTTGGTGACCCCTGGTGTAAGGTCATCAAGCGTGGCGTCTGACTCAAGAGTGACTTACAGACTCTGTCTGGAAAAAGACTTCCATCTCTGTATGTGGAAGAGTCTACACGGTCTGCTTCCATTTTCAGACACCAGTCCCGTGAGAAGCTCTTATCACATCCAGCATGGCGGCATTACTTCTGCATGGGCGTGCATACAGGGCACACGCATACCTGACACCAAAACTGGGTGAGGGTGTGGCAGTAGTGCAGAAAGACACTCTTTAGGGTCCTCCAGCCATCAATCCCATCTACTATAATACATCACATATCCAATGTAACATCCAACACCTGAGCAGAGCCTTACAGGTTAGACAGGGAAGTCTATTTAAAACCAGCCGCTGTCTCACCGTGAGAATAACCACAGGCCTCCGCTTCAACAACGGTAACTTCAGTGTTCTGGACACAAAGGTTAATTTGTGCCTGTCTTAAAAGTGAGAGCAGATTTTAATTTAGAATTTTTTTTTATCCAAGTTAATCCTTCTTCTGTGCTGGTTTGGCTCTAGCCCACAGGAAGCTAGAGAGGACGCTACTTCGCAGTAACAATTCTGAGATTGCAGCACCAGTTTAGGTCACAAACGTACATATGGCTCTAACAAAAAAAATAGTATTTCAAAGAAAATTTCACCAAAATGATAAGAAAAAAAGTATTTTGACATTTTCTGAATTATATCACGGAATAAGAAACTTATATTCATAGAGGCATCACAATATATTGTTCACCAATACTGTATCCATTTTCAATACTGGATATTGTGTTACATTTATTTTTTTATATTTACTAAGCATTACTAATGAGAGAGCTCAAATGTGATGTTGAAAAAGTGTATTACAATTGTTCATTTTAGCTGTGAATGGACTACTTGAACAGAGTCTAGTGACACTTTCTGAAATTGTACGCGTCGCCTATTTATGTTATGACCATTTTTACTGCCATAACTGTCTGTACAAAGTTGTTACAGTCTAAAAGCTTTCCTCAGTTTACTAGAGGGGGGTCACGCTTGCTTTTTGCAGTAAACATTGAACATAGCTCACAGTAACTTTTTTTGCGTACATTTTTTGTAGATGTATATATACCAGCTTACATTACAAGTTTACTCTGCTTATTTCAGTGAAATGATCGTGTAAATGAAATAAATTGATGTAGATCACACAGTGCTCTGCTAAAATAAAAGCGTTTTGTTCCAAGGTCTGACTATATAGACATATTGCTATACATGATGTATATAGCGTCAGATTCTGGGTGATGGAGAACCAATCACAATTAAAACCCCAAAATCATATTAACATGAGTACATACAGCCTTGCAACTCACGATTGCTCTCAGGTGTATTCCTTTACGTAAAATGTTTCTAGAGCTTATTTGAAGTCACCTAGGGTTAATTAATATGATTAGATATTAGAGGGTTATGGAAACATACTAATCATGAAATTAATTCTATTGAAAAACGTGGCAATACCTTGGACTTGTTTTGTAAATCCTCTGTGTAGTGTCCTTCAATACAAAACATGTACTGCTCCGGTAAAATAACGTAAAATCATTATCCAAATGACACCAGCACCTCAGAAGCGGACCATTCCAAGATGCAACATTGTTAGGAAGAAAATGTATGTTGCTTAATTTAATGTTGAAAATTGACCCGAAAATAAATGTTAAATCCAAAGGGTCGTTTTATTGAAGGCCACAGCATCATTTTAGAAATTAATGTCAAATATAATACTTTATTGGTTATTAATGACTAACTAGAATGCATTTCTACAGCGTCAAAAAAGGAACTTGCACAACATCCTTTATCTTGAATCTTCCGTATTATTTCTGGGTTTCTTTCCACCGGAGCCTTTCTTTCATTATTAAATGGCTGTGAAATAGGCAAATCAGGTGAGACAGGAACGACAATGGGCCCAGGACCCAAACCAGCTCCTCACCTTGTGCAAAGGCGCATATATGTCCAGCGTACTTGCCCATAGACCACTGACATTACAAGCAATAAATTCTCATTAGCAAAAACATGTTCTTCAGTCTAGCCTGTGAAGCTACTTTGAAGCATCTGCACGAACATGCAGCTGAAATGCATTTGACCGGTCCTGTCAGAATTATAGCACACTCGTATTCCTCTTGTGTAGATCCCCATCTCTGTTACTTAGCTGCACAAGATTTCGCTAAAAAGAGAACTATTTGACCAAGAATGATCAACTGCATGTTTATATTCACTGAAACTGTACACCACAGAGAGATTTAGAGATGTGCAACACATTTTTAAATGGTTTATCCTGAACTCTTCCACCAGCTTCATTAACCATGTGACCATGCTTTCAGTGGATTATACATGAATCACTACATGAGTCTTTTCTGGTCCAAAATACAAAGTCAGAGGTTTTCCACAGTTTTAGAAAAACAGGCTCTGCTCGACATCTGAATAAAACCAGCCCAGTGAAGCATGGGGGTGGCAGCATCATGCTGCAAAAATGTTCGAAAATTATCAAAACTGTTCGTGTAAATAACATAATTTCTATGGGTGCGATCACAGTGGTTTGATCCCAGAACCCAGACTTTTCAACACCCCATGGAGAGATTGTGTAAATGGATTTTTCACAAATATTAATTGTGGAAAACTACAAGACTTTGTGCACTTTCACCAAACACAGAATGATTATTAACTTCAAAAAGAAAAATGAATGTTCATCACTTCACAAGCAAGTTGTGTCAGCAGGCTTCCTCTTAAACCATGGCCTGCCTTTAAGCATATCCATATGCAGGAGGCATCTGGGAACATCCCGTGCAGGACCATAAAATGCTGACACTGCAGTTCCACCTCACCATCCAGCTCACAAGAGTCAAAGAAGTGGCTCAAAGGAAGGAAGCTTCACACAGAGACTTAGTCATGAAACAAGAAACAGCTATAAATACACCTCACCCAAGAGAAGAGTCTCTGTGCACAGTTCTGCAAAACGATAGCAAATAAGACCACCATTCCAACATCCCTGAGGATTATTACAAAATCAACCTTTCTAGATGATTCCTGATAACATAAATAAGCTCAAATATAATATGTATTTCAAAGTACAAACGTGTCATTTCAAATTAACTTTTTAGAAAGATGGGATTCGACTTTTGGAGCGTTTGGAGCTGATGGGAGCGGTTTCTTGCTCAGATTAGGTTTACCGTTTCATTTTTAAGCTCTGAACAAGGGGCCATATTATGTAAACTCGACTTTCCTGACATTCTTAGCATATTTTAGTGTCAGAAACTTTTATACATGTATGCAACGCGTAGTCCTATATTCCTATTATTGTGAGCTGAAAACTGCTCTGTGTTTCTAGCACCACCTTGGATCTAGCACCGCCCACTGACCAATCAGATAAATCGTTAGTACAGCTAATCTCTGTGCAGAGCAGGTGTGCTTTCTGAGGGGTCAGACAGCCAGCTTTATCAGATGTTTATTAACAAGGGGTGTGACGAAGCATGACTGTGGGAGGAATGGGGGTAAATGGTATGTTTGCAGAGGCTAAAAATCACAAGGTGATTCAAAGACGTTGTTTTTGATTAATATTGTATTTAGAAAGTTACTAATGGTGTCGTGCTAGTACAGAGGATTCAGTTATTATAAATGCTTTTAAAATGGCATAATAAGCCACCTGTGTGTGGGTGCCGTAACGAAGCATAATATTTCACAATGCTCCGTCTCATCACGTTTTAATTATTGTAAACATATTGTTTTATATTACACGTGTTTTGTACTCTGTTAAGAAATCTGAAACATTTCTTTTTGGTTCCATGTGTTGAATTAATTTACAAATTTAATAATATTTTAATGTAACATTTTTGATTAGCGTTTCTGTAAAGCCATTCCAAATTTTAAATCAGAATAAAAGTCAGTAAACAATAAACAATTTACTATTATCGAACAGAGAAGAAGGTATTCCTTCAGGAGAGAACAGGAATGCTGGTGGAATGTGGAGAATGTGGAAAGAGCTAATCAGGCAAGGTGCCGTCTCACCCCGCAGACTCAGGTTTAACTGCATGTCATGTACTGGGCGCCAGATCTGACCCCATGACTCACACCAATCTGAACACACTTCTCCCAATTTAAATAACATTGATGCAAAATTCACAAGAATCCAAAAGCATATGGTCTTTCTACTGTGTGCTACAAGTAGGGTGGAACCCCCACTTTTTTTTAGCACATTTTATTCTTAAGTTTAATTTATATTTCAATCATTGCACCTGGATTATTGTCATTTATGCCTTTTGCAAATAAAAGTATATATTTTTCATCCACCATATTTTAGTCTGTGTCTGTGCATCTTAATTTGGTATTACTTAGTTTGTTGTTGCAGTAGATTACACCCCTGTGTCACAAAAGTAATCTTGCCAATAAAGTCCATTTTGATGTTTTAGTTTCAAATGGACATTTCCACTTCTTCTTCTCCTCCTTTCGGCTGTTCCCAGTTTAGGGGTCGCCACAGCGAATCATCCTTTTCCACCTAACTCTGTCCTCAGTATCCTCTACTCTTGCACCAACTACCTTCATGACCTCTTTCAGCACATCCATATATCTCGTCTTTGGTCTTCCTTTTGACCTCTTGCCTGGCATCTCCATCTCCAACATCCTTCTACCAATATAACCACTATCCCTCCTCTGCACATGTCCAAACCATCTCAACCTGGCCTCTCTGACTTTGTCTCCAAAACAACCAACCTGAGCTGTCCCTCTGATGTGCTCGTTCCTAATCTTGTCCATCCTCGTCACTCCTAAACTGAACCTCAACATCCTCATCTCTGCTACTTCCATCTCTGCCTCTTGTCTCTTCTTCACTGCTACAGTCTCTAACCCATACATCATGGAAAATGGACATTTCCACTGAGTTCTGTAAATATTTGGAAAAGGTTCCATAACCAAACTGAGATTTGACCCTTTTCTGAATGGCCAATGGTGGAGGTGATGCTGTTTATATCCAGTAATTAGCATTAATGATGACATTATTCAGATAATAATGATGAACTGTTACAGTTACTACAAAAACTGCTGCATTGCTTTTGAGTTACTAAAGCTTGATTTTTTCTGAGCATCAGTGCATGGTGAGACAGATCTTTCTCTGACCTGAGAACAGTCCAGTCTGTCTGAAATAAAGTACCATAATAACTATTTTGTCATCAGGCAGCTCACAAATTCAGAAAAAAAGTATTAGTGCCATCGTATGCCAGTAAAATGGAGGGTTTACAGAGGCGTTTGTGAGACATCGTGAGTGAAAGATGCCAAACAAAAAGTGCATTTTTTTCATATTTGAAAAGCCCATAATCAATTTTCCAAAAAACACAATACTTATGTAATGCAGTCCTGGTTTGACTGTTTTTTTCCACATACTGCGATAAATGCCAGTTGAGGTGCTGAAGATGTGGAAAACACTGTTTGTCTAAAGTTTTGAAACGTTTTATAATCATTCCATGAAAACGGAAAAGAGTGGAGATTACGGGTCGCAGACTCACTTCATCGGGCAGCAGATAACTCAGTGGTTTGAAGCAGTGAGTCCAATATCTGTGTGAGGATTCTTACGCTGTTTAACCAATCTATTCTGGAACCAGTATTTATACTGATTATCATTGTTGTTTGTTTTAAAAAAAAAGTTTGGGAAAATCCCAAAATCTTTAAATATTAAAATCTGGATCTGAAATGTTTATGTTTGTATGACTTTGGTGTGCTTTATGAAAGATTGGAACAGAAAATTGAGATTTTCCTCAAATCACTTTTGCTCTTGTAGTCATCAAAATGTAGTTATGGTGCTTTTGGGGCGGTGGAAAAAAAAAAGTCTTCTTCATATATTTTCATAAGGAGCTGAACATCCCTCAAGCTCTGATCCCAGCAGCCACTGACCAGTTATTGACTGAATTACTGATTGTTCACACGGTATCTAGGAGCAGCTCTCCATCTCAGAGGACCTGCTGTCCCCAGACTTGCATGTGAATAGTCCTCACCCTCTCCAAGAGCAAGTGAACAGCCCTCAGACAAAGTGCTTCAGCAGCAGAATAAAGCAGAAGCGAGTGCACCACTAAACAAGGGCTTTAACATTCATGGTCCAAGAATGCAAACACTCGCAAACAAACAAAGAGCCAGCTCCTGGAGAGATCCACAAGCACCTCGTTTAATGAAACACAAACACAAGCGGCCTTCGAGGAGGCAGCTAAACATCACCTTCCTATCCAAAACAAATAGCTCTCCTTCCAACCCCCAGCTAATAGCAAACACAAGAACCACAACAAGCAAGAGAGAGAGGCAAAGATTACCGTCAGCTAGGCATCCGTTAACACTCTCCGAGCTGGACTCCACTCTCCGGTGGGCTCCCAGCAAGTCGTTCTTATGGACACCGTGGTGCTTGGGGCTCCCCAGTGGTGTGGATGTCCCATCCTTCTTAGAGAAGATTCCGCTGAAGAAGCGGATGAGCTTTCGTTCCTGCCCGCTGGAACGAGAACCTGTGCCTCGAATAAAACCCTCCTTGTCCCTCAAAGATGAGTCAGAGAGCTTGATGAGATCACTGTTGTCGAGAGTCCGGTTCTTGCCCTTGGACCTCTCCCTGCGGCCTACCACTGAGTCTGGTTTATTCAGGACCTCACAGGCATCCACGGTGTTCTTCTTCTCTGCGAGAGCCATGTTCTCCAGAACCACAACATCCCTGGTTTGAATTGCTTCTCCATCACGGCCAATGCACCCAGAGCTGCTGTGGTGCTTCTCTTTGGACAGGGCCCGGATGCGCATCAGCTCTCCACCAGTCCAGTGACGAAAGCTGAAACTGCGGCGCAGCAGACTTGGATGCCTCTTGGTCGGAGGTGTTTGTGGCGTAGCTTTGGGTGGCTTCCCGTTACTTTTAGCCAGTAAAGCAGAGATGCAGCTCTCTTTAGGTGTTCTGAGCACTTCCTCATCCGACCACATAGTGACTGGTTCCTCTGTGCTCCTGGAAGTCTTGAGGATTTTCTTTCTGAGGCTCATCTTTTCTCCATTAGCAGAAACTGCTTTCAAGAGTTCTCTAGCAGAGGGTTCCTGCGACAATCTGTCACAGTCAGTGATGTCATCAACCCTCTTCTGCACAGTTGTGCCATTTTCACCAGCCTTGGTCTGTCCATTCTCTGGCGGGAGGCTCTGATTGAGCCGGTCTTTCTGGGAACGCAAGGCAATTTTCGAGAGCTTTAGCCTCCCCAGCTCCAGATGCCCTGTACTGAAGGTCCTGAAGTTCCTCATGTAGGAGTTTGCAGTGAACTCTTCATTCTCGTCCTCCACCTCCTTCAGCTCCTCCAGAGGCGTTTCCGAGGCTCCCTCCCTTCGGTACGCGCTCACTTTAGGGTTCTCCAGCCGCCGGAGAGCTGTGCCTCCTCCATCCTGAGCGTTTTCCTTCTTGACTAATGTCAAAGATATCCTGTACACGGTTTTTCTTTGTGGGGTGCCCCGCTCCATCCTTTCAGAGTAGTTACTATCAAGTAAGTACATTCTTCAGAGAGGAACTGAAGCTGATGTCTTAAAAGTGAAAGCTGACCTGAGCACACTAAATTAACAATAATAAATAATTTATATTTTAAAAATAAAATGTAAAAAAAAAAATTCTATTTCAGTTTTTTTTTTTTTTTTTGCTTTTACATCGTTTAAATTTAATTATCTTTTGCAGTCAAACCTCTGTATAGTCACTCTTAAATAATCCAGAAGGACACGCAAATGAATCGAAACCGGTCTTCCCTGAAAGTAAAGTCCGGCTTCAGATGGATGCTCCTGGCGGAGAGCTGTCTGTCAGGAGAGCGCGAGAGGAGTATGTTCTCCTCTATTGTGTCCAGCCGTCAGCTTTCTCCCCGTACACCGGAGCCTCCGCCTCTTTGTTCTCGGCGCTCCCGCTCACGGGTAACATGTACGACCCGGGCTCAGAAAAAGCATAAAGAGGGTCCCGGGAAACGAGAGAGAGAGAGAGACGGCGGCGCTACGGAAGCATACTCGTCTCTCTTCTCCTTCTGCCCCGTCGCCGTGTGCGCGATCCACACACTAATCCAGTTAGTGCTCGAGTAAAACCCGGAACGGAGTTTATCGACTCGCATTGTACTGTCCATTAATATATATATATTTATCGCTTATATAAAATTCTAATTAGGGCCAATAGGGGGAAAAACTCATATTCATTTAAACATAAACATATTCTCAATGTATATTGAAAAAAAAAAGTGGGGAGGCATATTCCAACAACAATTTCATTCGGTTGTTGAGAAAAAGCCAAACGCCACAATCCTACAAGTCCAGTTAAAGTGCTTTTGGCCAATGCACAAGCACAGGACAGTTCTGCACAAGAAACAAATAACAAGACCAACCTGTACATTTGGTTACTTTAAATCGCTTTGAATTGCAGTGTAAAGTAAACCGACTCCACTGTTTGATCCGTTCCGTGGCACTACACTCTCCAGTGCAGACGGGGGCGGGGGAATGAGCTGTCAATCATAAACTTCAAACCTACCCGGGATCTCAGCAGAGACGTTTACTATCCGCAGAGTATGGAAGACTAAAATTACTTGAGTATAAATAAATGCATGAATAAATAAAACGATTTATATTACTTTTTAATTGAATTGTTGCACAGAGCAAACAACTCAACACGGTTTTAGGAATGTGCTGGAACATGGTCTCCAGATGGTTTTCTTGCTAAACATTTCTGAGAAATTTCAGAATCATTTCTGACATTTAGCAGTTGCTGGGAGACAAAATGAAGGTCCTTTAAAGTTGAACTGAACAAATCTGGAGCATTTTAGTAATAAAGTAATTGTCTGGATCATTGGGTGAAGCCAAACAACAGGGATCTCCTCCATGGTGCTGGTTGCAGAACAATTTCAGACTAATACAAATCTATGGGAAAAAGTCAAACTTAAAAAATCATTTACAGGTATGAACCTGAACAAAATGAGTCCATAACTTTCCAAACATTCTTCTAAAATATTTTGATAGCCAATCAAAACAGATTTTCAAACCTATAAAACAATGGAAATGAATTAAAATATTTTTAATCTTGAAGCCCTGTTATTCAATATGGTGTAAGTACATTTCCAACAATTTGACAAACAGTAGGTTAAAAGCCCACGACAACCTACCCCAGCGTTATTTAGTAGTGTTTAACAATTTTATCCACCCTCTTCAACCATCCTTCTCCAGCAAAGCTCCTTTTTTATTACACCAGAGTGAAGTACAGTCCCAACATCACCTAGAAAACATCAAGGTATTGTTTTGCGTAGGTTTTGCAACCCAATGCAAGTCTGAAAGCGGGAAAGATCAGATTTAAACTCTACGCTAAGCTAATGCTAAAGCTTAGACCTAAAGGGCTGTTGCTACATCTGGAAAATGACTGGATAGATTCAGTAACAGTAAACCAGCACTTATTATCTTGACGAACATTAGCCTATGTCTAAAAAGTGGAGTGATCCTTCAACGTAAATGCTTATGCCACTTTTTCAATGGCATAAGCAATTATTTGAAATTCAATTAAAACCCCCATCAGTCCTAGTTTATGTCCATCTGAAAACCTACCTACGCAACAAAGTCAACATCACGTTACATCTGCAGACTGAAAATCTTTCATCGGCCCCCAACCCCTCTAAACCACCCCTCCTGTGTCTCCAAGTGTGTGGGTGTGGAAGATTACCGCTCTTATGCATGCATCATGCTTTCGCCTTCAACTCCAGCTCGACATTTGGGGAATCGTTAGGGAGATTTACATGGATTAAAAGAGCCATTTGGACCCATTGTATGGAGCTTTTCCCACCATCAAACACCCACCCACACCCACCTGCCTCTACCAAGCCCCCAAACCAACTGCAGCGGATAGTATCAGCTGAAAGCATAAAGCTGCGTCTACTGCCACAGACAGGCAGACTTCTAGCTGGCTAATATTCTACTATGGGTATCAGAGCTGTAGAAACTTTACTGAGCGAATCAGATCATTCGTAATACTACCATCTCTGAAATTGTTAACTAGAATTTCAGTGGATTGTTTTGCACACAACATTCCATATGAAGCAAAACGTGAAGTTCATCAGAACTTGAACTTCTGGCTTTCATGCTCTGGGTTTCAGAGTTTTAAACAGAATTTCTGAGGTAAAGTAAGTAAAATACCCACTTTCTACAAGTGAGAGATTTCAGAATTAAGGGTTTATTACTTGATTTTTAAAATAAAAAGTGCTATGTATGGGGCGTCAAAACTGTCTCTATACAGTGTCTACATCTGACTTTATTTTGTTCAGCGTCATCCCTGCTGAAGCCAAAATGTGTCCAGATGACAGAGACTTTTTCTTTGGTATTAGTTCCTCTGTAAGCTCTCCATGTTTGGCCTGTCAGTGGAATAACGTAATGCAATGTGGGTGCAACAGGGTCAAATCAGTTTTTTATGGCGATTACGATTGCTTTTATATTAATCACTCAGCCTTACGTTTACACCAGGTGTTGAAAAGACTTGGGACAAGAAGTCTTTGTTCATTGATGCACATTCGAAAGTAAAACAATCTATCACGGGAAGTGTTGTCCCATGTCACCATGGCGTTCTCCCCATCCTGGCTACACGAAAATAGGAAAAGAATGAGGGGATATAGCATTTCATCTACTATTGTATAGAATGGGTTCACCAGCATTCAAGAAAAGATAAAATATAGAAACATTTCTATTTTATTGCGAAAAAGGGCACTTTGTTCTCAGATTGAGCCAGGAAAAGCTAAACTAATACTATATGCAGTGGAAGAATTATGTTGATATCTGTGGCATGGTAGCAGAACATAGCTAAGACTATAAGAAGTCTGTGACAATTATCGATGTCCATGGAACCTGTTTATCAAAAAACTCCCTGTTCCAGATCACATGCCAGGAAAAGGGAGCATGGGGAATGGAGAGCCATTTGAGGGCACTTTGCCGGTAGGTGATCGTATAAAGTATACAATGCCAAAACAATGTACAAAATATTGTTTACACGTTGCCAGTCATTTTTTGGAATTTTGTGCATTTCCCAAGAATTCTATAGAATTTTCATAACAAATATACTCTGATTTTGGAGTCTATGAGGGAAAGAATAATTTTGACTGTATGAGGCAGGATCATCTCTTCGTCACTGATTTACGTCACTCCCATTAAAGGAACTGCACCATTTATACCTTTCCAAGAGCACTAAGGCAAAGCTCTTCTATCTTTATCCACATTGATTCTGTTCCAAAATAGAAGCTAAGAGAAGGATCTAGCTTTAGAAGAGATGTAAATAAAGAGAGATCAAAGCTCCACCCATTGTTAAACAAAGATCTGTGAGGTTTTTAATGTGATGGTCAGCAGATTCAGCACATCCTGGCGAGTGTCATTTTGTAACTCAATTTTTATTCATTTAAAAACGACTTGATTTTTTTTGACCCATATGAAAAAAAAAACAGCTCCAGCTTTCCACTTGTTATTTCATTTATGCTTTTGGCAGACGCTTTTATCCAATCCGACTTACATTAGAAAGAATGAACACATTTGGACAGGTCTTGCTTCCTCTGGAATTTGAACACAATCTTTATGTTGCTAGCGCTACTGACTGAGCCACAGGGAAGCATCATTGTCGCTTGTTGAAGAAAGTAATTTAAAATCACAGAAATCTGCTTCTAAAGATAGCTGTTAGGATAATGTTGCATTCAGGGCTCTTTATGGTGATTTCACTGAGCATTTGATATGCTTTCCATCTAAAGGACAACTGAAATCATTTATGCCCTGTCACGTAGAGAACAGATTCAACAAGTTTTATCTATTATTAGATCACATACGCTTGAAATGACTGAATATTTAAAAATGTTGGCCATCCAAAGGAGTGAAGGATTATAGCCCTTGATTCACTCAACAAACTGCTGAACACAACACTTCTGAACTGACCGAAACTGAGAAACCAAAAAAGAACTTTTGATATTAAGAGCTCATGGAACAATAAAGCTATAGCCCAAGTTTTATGATTGAAAATGTTTTTGTTTTATTAAAAAACTGTGTTGATTAGAGCCAGCGACGATGTGGGTCATCACTGATATCAGACACTGGATATCACCCCACAGAGATGTGCTATACACAAGCTCTGCCTTCACTCATGATAATGGGAAATATGCAGCTAGGATTAAAAGAAAACCCTCTGTTCCAGATCATAGAACGACAAAACAACTGAAAAAAAAGTGTAAAATGAGGAGCGAGCCAGTGTTCAGAAAAACAGCAGTTTTTCATCTCTATTTTGCAGAAGATTTAGAAGCAGAGCTTGGTTTCGTACATATGTGCTTGGTTTCGTGTTGGTGTTCATAATTCCTAAACATTGCATCAATAGCAAGGTAAGGTTTCACATTTGTGTACATATTATTTTATTCTGTTTTCATTGTTTTATGATTATTTATTATTTATATTTCGCTGGTTTTGCTATATATATATATATATAGTATTGCTAAGTCATTATTGAAAAATCCTTCAGGTTAACACCTCTTATTGGCACAGTGACAGGGCCTTGGAAGCACTTCACAGCAAAGTGTGTCATGACCTGATTATCACTGGCTCCATTACAGTACAGAAAGCAGCAGAACACCAGTCATGAGGAATATTCAGTAATCCTTCATACCCTGCCCATCTAAACTTCTTTTAGAGGTAAGGTCTGCCCCAAAAAGATGATCTGCATGACAAGAGCGGATTTTTCAGTCACAATTATCAACTGTTTAAAAAATGTTCCTATGAAGACTCTTCAAACCAGGATTGCCAAACGTAGCAAAATTCATAGTGTTAAATCAACTGTACTAGAGTCATTAATTAGCGCTGACCCCAAATTAAATGCAACACTATGTAGATTGAAATAGCACCCCAGTCAGTGCTAAAACTAAATGAGGTGTTAATCCAACTCATACAGTTATATTTAACTCTGTGGTAGTGCTTATACAGGTCCTCATCATTGACACCAGTAGTGTTTTTTATATTTATATTCAAATATTTTGCTTTGAGATATGAAAAAAATTTCAAGATACGAAAAAAAACCAACAGTTCTGCTCTACTATCCGCTTGTTAATTCCCAGGTCCTGGTGCTCCATTCTCCCATTTCAAACAATGCTAAAAGAGGCTGATGCGCTTTAAAACACTTTTTCACTTTATCAGTTTTAAACCAAGCAAAATTTATGTATAGATTAGCAATAATGTACTATAACAAATGTTGGAGTCAAGGTGTCCTTAAAGAAATTCTATAGAATGGCAAGATTTTACACTGCTGGCGAAAGAGAGCAGAAATCAGCATAATCCTAAAACAACATCAAAGGGTGCTGTTCTTTCTCCAGCAGAACTGCCTTCAAAATCAGTTCTAATGCAGGTGATTTCTGCTCTCTGTGTTTCATGTGATGGTGGAATAAAGAAAAAGCCATAAGGGAGCTGAAAGTGCAGTGAAATATGGACACTGATGCAATCTTTCTACGCTTGGTTGATGCTTGCCTCCTACGCATTGCCACACGCACCCTTTCCGCATTATATAAAATATGAATGGCAGCCCGCTCAAGAGACATGTTTGGCTTTCTGGGTCATCTCAAGCACACGTTCAGGAAACCTTGAAACAAGAATCTTGTGGAGCATTTTGAGCTGTGAAGGAGCTGATGCTTGGGATGCTCAGGATATACGGTTTAAACTGGATGAGGTGCTTCTCTTTGATGAGCACATAGATTGAAGCACGCTGCCTTTCATCCCCCCCCATGAGGCAGAGAAAAATGGGTCAGATAGAAGAGAGTGCAGACCCCCACTGAAACAAACACACACTGCACGGCACATGAGCATGAACACAGATTCATTTACTTACAATTCAAACTATTACAGTATTTGAAGCAGCCAAGGTCTAAACAAGTCAAAAATTCTAAAAAAACAGATGTAATGGTGTCACATGTCCTCCCTGGGATTCAATGGGATTTTTCCATCAATCCAAAAACATGCTGATCTTTTGGGAGTGAACGTAAGAAAGAATGTGACCCTGCTATTTACCATCCACCTGAAATCCCTGACCAGAAATCAGCAAGTAAAAGCCTCTAAATGGCAATCCAAAGTTTTCATTTTGAAATTTCATGCAAGAAGAATGTGTTTCAACAGGAGGGCACACATCCGACCTAACAAATGGTGCCAGCGAAAGAGTTGCGCACTGCCATATCAGACTGGTTTTTCACAAGGAGAACAACCAATGAAAATCCTACATTTTCATAGAAACTTCATACTGCAAAGAAGAAGAGCAGGAAGAAGAAGACAACGACAGTAATGAAATCAAAGAACACATAGATAAACTTATGGATGTTAAGCAGTTTATACTGTTGGTGACTAATCACAGGGAGCCGCTTGACAAATGCCATGAAGTTTATAAAAATGTGGAGAAAAAAGCTTTATTTATATTTAATTTATTTCATGGACAGGAGTCATTTATTTCATGGAAAGTTCAGACACAGTGATTCATTGATCTGATTTTGACTTCCTTCACAATCTCCTTTGTACACAGGGTCAAAGAAAGGCTCCAATCACACTCTTAACTTTCTCAGAGGTGAGTGTTCAAGGCCAGCTAATGTGCTCTGGTTCACTAATTGAAAGCCAGCTGAGATCAAACAAGATCTATGAAATTAAGTAGAACAGCATTTCTTACCTGTGAAGAACACCAGTGGACAAACCACAGCCACATGCGAGAGAAAAAGAAACGCATGCATTAGAAACAGGACCATAGCAAGAACTTGTACTTTATGAGGAACACAGTTCATGAGCTGGACATGGGGTTGAAGGTTAAAGTGGGGCAGGTTTACTGAGGTCATGTCAAGGGTGTCTGACCAACACCAGCCGTGCTGCTACTTGCGTGCATTGAGTATGCATGAGCACTGCAGGGTTGTTATATATTCATGAGCAGGTGGTAGGTGGCCTCAAGTTCAACACGCGCTCGCACACTCATGCCTTCAAACAAGAGAACATATTGCTGCCAAACCCCCAATCTTCGACCTATTTATCTTCGACCTTTCATTTTATAAAGGCACATTGCAGATACTTGTGTAATCTTTTCAAAACTCTACAGCATTGAAGCCAAGCTAAGTATGGAACAGCAGAAGCACAGGAGGCGAGAGCCCCTGGGCATCCCTGCAGAGCTCCAGCTTCCACCCAACCTTAATCAGTCTTTCCAGATCACACACACCATATGCTCATTCTGCCTCCCAAGAAGCATCCCAAACTCCAGTCTGGTAAAGAACAAATCATCAAAATAGTTTCATCTATGAAGATGAACTTGTAGCTACAATTGAAAAGCTTTCCAGTGGCTCAGTCAGTAGAGCATTGCAAAACGAAAATCATGGGTTCGAAAATCAAGGAAAAAAAAAACAAGAAGTGACAACTGACCAATGAATGTGTTCATTCTTCATAATGGAAGCTGCCATGGATAAATATAAATACAGTGGTACCCCAAGATACGAATGCTTCAAGTTACGTAATGTTCGAGATACGAAAGGTCTGGCGGGAATTTTTTTGCTTCGAGATACAAAGAAAAATTCGAGATACAAAGAACATTTCTGCTCTATTATCTGCTTGTTTGTCTGACGTCGCGCTGCGCTTCCAGGTCCTGGCGCTCTATTCTCCCTTTGATGAAAGTGTGCTTTAAGGGGCTGATACGCCTTAAAATACTTTAAAATCAGTTTTAAATCAAGCAAAACATTATGTATAGATTACCAATAATGTACTATAACAAATGTTAGAGTCAAGGTGTCGTAAAATAAATAATAGTGGAAAGTGCAGTTCTGTAGCGCAAAACCCTGTGACGCGTTCTCAGAAGTGTATCTCAATCCATTCTCACACGCTCAGTATTCTCTATGCTTGTGCATAGAGAAGAAAGGATTGAAGAAATGTTTTCAACTTAAACTGTTGTTTTTGAGAGCCATTAAAAGGATTAGGTGTTTTACATGTAAAACTTGCTTCGAGATACGAAATGTTTGAGGTACGAACACCACCCTGGAAAAGATAAATTTCGTATCTCAGAGAATCACTGTATGCTTATTTAGAAACTAAATCAAACTAACTATAACTAGCTCTAAAAAGAGCTAAATACTACCTTTTTACAATTTATTACAGCAATTTGATCACCTAGAGAAATAGACAGCACCGCGTTACTGAAGGAGCAAACTGCTTAAACTTGAAAAAACTTGGTATGAGCATCCAGTAGTGACGGCAACAATTTCTGTTTATTTTTTTTATTTTTTTCATTTAGACTCAACAGTGACCAAAAACACACCTACAGGGTCTAGAAGTGCTATTTGACCAAGAAGACGAATAATAAAGTGCTGTGTCACTACTACCTCTACAGCAAGTTAATACATACATATACACAAACACATGCACGCACGCCCGCCCTTTTTAGTGAAGTGAAATTATTAGTGACAAAATTACATAAAAATAGAAAAAATTATACTGTAACTGCAAATTTATTTAAAACAAACTGAAAACATTTAAACAAATACATTATATAATAAATAACTCAATTGATCTTACAGTAGTAGATGTGTTGGCACTTTATGGGAATTCCTTTCCGTCTCAAGTTCATAGTCAGCTTGTGCACATGTTCTCACCGTGTACATGCAGTGCATTTTTTTATACGAAAGTGTTCGTTGATGGTTTAGCTTCAGTGAGATATGTAAGCAAAGATATAACAAACTAAAAATATATACATTAAAAAAATAATATAATAAAAAAAATATCCTTAGCTCTAAAAGTTGTAGGTGTGTTGGCACATTCTTCTGTCTCATGTTGTTTACCACTGCACATGTTCTTACACCAGCATCAAGTAAAATGCTGAGGTTGGAAGAAAGCGGAAGAGCCCTATATGGGATTTCTTTGAAAACAAGAATGGGATGGACAGTTGCAGAGCTCACACATGGATGCTATGGAGTATCTCCATAGAAGCACCTTTAGAGTTCCATCACAGTTCTAGTACACCTGCTCATATTCCTCCTTGCCCAATATTTGCAGATATCTTGTGACTTGTCAAAATTGCTTGAGGTAGCCAGGATGTGAAGGAATAGGATGAAACTTCTCGGGGCATCTCTTACTTGTTCTACAACATTAACAAATACCCTTTGAAAAGAAAGGTGGTACGGTAGATTCATAGTGCTTGAACTCGATATTTTGAATAATAAAAACATTTGGTCACTCACTTGAAACTAAATGAAAAGAGCAGGCTTTTAAATGTCACAAAATGATTGACAGATCTATGTACACCGCCAGAAGGTGCAGACTGGTGGGGAGAACATGGTTTAGCTACTTACTGTACTCTGAACCTTTCATTCAAAAGTACAAGTAGATTAGTAGGGGCAGAGAGCAGGTCCATCGTTCAGCTCATGCCATCTAGCTGTCATTAAGGAGAATAGCTTCCACAAACAGACACAAAACAGAATTCAGAAAAATTTCAGCTCTTTAGAGCTTACAAAACGGTTTCCTGACCTCCATCTATTGAAAGATAAATAGCAAGCAGCAGTAAAACGACTACAATTGCCATATGCAGTGGCACAAAGTGCGTGTGTAAGGAAAAATAATAGCCGCAGTGCATTCGGGTCCTGTAATTACACGGCCTTGTGGCATTGCTGCCTACTCCTTCTGAAAATACATGCTTTTGTTTTTGACAACTATGTAACTTCTGGGAGAAAGCTAACTGGCGCAGAGGCAGATGGTTTCAGGCAAAATCCACAGGCAGTTAGGGTCTTGAAGCTGGTCGCAGCTATTTGGTGAGGGACTGACACGCAAAGAGCTGTCTGCAACTCATATATTGTATATTGGTGTGAGCAGGTCTTTTGTAAGACATTTGTGCTGTGTTCTAGAATGTGAGGGCTGGGTGGGAGGCACCATTAACCATGTACCAAATGTATAACCCCCAAGAAATTTTAGTGACGCTGCTGTCAAAGATATTACATACTTAGGTGAAAGACCGAAAAAAAAGTTGTTTTTCTCTTGTTATATGATGTTTGCATAACATTTCATATGATGCATTATGTGGTGTGAAATTGATTTTTTATTCTGTTGGCACATTCACACCTCTCGATTCTGGGGAATGGTCAGCCACAAATTAATGAGATGACACAAAGTGTTTGCATAAAAAAAGGAGTACATAAAACACTGCTCATATTCTAACATGCATCATTCTCTGCTTCTTCAAGACGCAGAGTGACTGTGTTTAGAAAGCAGTGAACAAGCTTCTTGACTTTATTTATAGTCTCTGTTGGTCCTTGTTAACGTGGAAGCACAATCAAACAGCTGTAGATATTGTGGTACCAATAGATCTACTCAGTGACTGGATAGTTCTCAACTGTTCATCACGCATATTAACAGGAACAGGTGATGTCAAATCATTTAATGGCCTGTAGGTAACAATGACTAGAGCTGCAACACAAGATTCATTTTAAAACAGGAGGAGTCAAAATAGGCCAAATAATGGAAAATGACAGGCCATTAATATCACAAAGAAATGGTCTAGACTTTTATTCATTATGATCATTAGTGGCTTTCACATTTTTTTTTTGCCTAGTTTGTAGTTGAAAGCTGGCATAAACTAGTCACCAATACAGATTTGGTTGTTAGGGGGTTCATTGATCAAGACTGACGTCACAGTGATGTCCTAAAGTGGTGCTGCTATTCTCATAGAAAAATGAAAACTTTGAAGCAAAAGTTAAAGTTTAAAGTGAGAGGTAAAGGAGAGAAGCATGAGAGAGAGGTACAAAAGAGAGCAAACTCATGCTGGAATGTTCCTTTAACACTTAGTTTGCCACACCCCATCTGTTGCATATACACAACTTCAGTTTCAAGATAATAAATATATTTCTATTACAGTGCACATGGATGTTTCCTTTATAGATAGTGACCCAGTTATGCTTGACAGATGACTGAACCTGGTGAGGTGCTGTATATGAATCATACTTTATATGGTTCCTGAGCTGCATTTCAACCAAATCCCAAAAGGATCTCATTAAAGGGACAAAGTTAAGTAAACCACAAGAGGGAACTGAGGATAAGTGTGGGTATTGTTATCAGGGGGAATGTTCCATTAATTTAATTAAAAATGTTTAAAACCCTGGAGGAAGTCCTTGCTACTCTAAAAAACAGGACAATAAGCTGGCTCAATCCCATCAGATTCCAACAGAGGAACACAGGAAGCCTTTCCAGATCCTGGCAATGTTCTAGTCCTCTCAATATTAATCTGTAACTGCTGTTTGATTAAACTAACATAACAACTGAACTCTATGAGGTCTCCTAAATACACATATAGACAGGCCTTCTGTTCTGTGTCTGCATCAAAGCCTTTACACACCTATGTGTGTTTTTAATGCAGGGGCTGCATGCAGTAAAAATTTAGCCTTAATTCCATGGGAGCTAATCTAACAATACACACCAGTCGGAAAAAAAAACTTTTTTCAAGAAACGCACAGTGCCATTTTTTTATTTCACTGTGTGTGTAAAACGTTGTGATTGGCCTGTTTGGTCACGTGCCTTCAGCTGGGAAAGACAGCAATGGACGGCGCTCAAGAACACAACTAGGAGCTGTACTCAAACAGAAGCATACAGACTCTGTAGAAGCATCTAGTCATTGCTGAATTTAATCAGCACAAGAGATCAACAGCAGAGGATTTCACACGATATGATTTTAGACAGAATCCCAGAGAACAGTGTCCATGTTCTCAAGCTGCATCTCACAACCAAGCACTCGCGAAAAAGATTTTAAAACAGAGGTCACGTGTGCCACTCTGATGCGCAAGACCGAGATTATTTTTCAAAATGGGAGCACACAAGTTTATATTGCCGTCTATGCATTTGTTTTCTATGCCTCTGCAACTTCTCGTCGCACTCCGGATGAGGCTCTTATTGCCTTCAGATAATCACAGACATTTTACACACACTGCAGGTTTGTGACTCTCCGACATACGCAGATATCTGAGAAGCATCTCGGTAGCCTGTGACTCACAGAGCGAGTCATTTGTACTTCAATCTGTGCAATTGTCAGACGTGTTTACGAACCCCAAATTGCATGCGATTCTGGGCATAAACTCAAAGTTGGAGCTAAAATCGTAAAAAATATTTTTACAGATAAGCTATCGCTCATCCATCTCCATAAACGTGCCACAGAGTAAGATTTGCTTCTCCGCCACCGTGTCACATGGAGTGAATTGCAGTTCACCAAAGCGCCATCTAGTGGTCAGGAGAGTGTCTGTGCAGTAATTATTTAATGCAAAAGGCAGACACAAGGAGCTAATGACGCACACGGGAAAGTAATCGAATAGGTGTGTAATGGCCTTTACTGTGGTTCCACAGGGGGGGGGGGGACATTTTTGAGTAGGAAATTTTAATTTGCTAAAGATTTTTTTGTTGTGAGATGTTTAATTGAATCCATTATAGATTATATATCCATATACCAGAATAGATCAGGAAATGGTTAATTTGGTCCTGATGTGGTTAGCACTCAAGATGTCAGAAGGCATAGTGGTGATGTAGAGCTCAAAACCCATTTTCTGTGGTTTTGATGTCTCTGGTCAGGAGTCTAGTATAGTATTTGTTATGCGCTTAGCCAGCAACAAAACAAATATTTATAGTGTGAAGAGCTCTTCACTTTTCTCCATCAGTGGCAAGCCATCTGCGCCCATCCCGCCCCAATCTCTCTCTTTGCCTCGCTTCACGTAGAGCTTCACTTTCCTCTCTGTTCAATAACAATCAAATACATTTTTTTTTAAAAAAAGCACCCTAATAACTGCTGAAAAGTTTTCTTTAAACGCAACACAGTGCACCAAGCCACACAAATGCTAGTGAACTCCGCAGTTATTCACCTTGCAATCAGTGATCTGGCTCAAAAAGAAACGAGCAGTTGGCATCAACAATGTCTACACAAATCGACAAGCACTCAAGTAGTTATCATATGCTTCTTTTCGTCCCTTTTTTCCCAAATTGATTGTACAATCAAGGGATTTCAGAGAGACTGGACGTTCCTGACCATGACACCTTTCGGTGTTCCAGAACCTCCTGGTGGACAAAATAAGCACTTTGACTTAACTTTGACTTTCCTCTCCATGACTTTAATAAAGATAAAGATCCTCATTCTTTTTTCGGAGATGTATCATTTTGAAGAGCCTGTGTTAGTTTCGTCTGTGGGCAGGAAACAAAAGCCAGTCAAAGACATCCTCGATAGGAAGATTTAAAACACGCGTAGGAAGACTGAAGATCTCAAACTGCGCATCAAAGTCAAAAGCTTCTACCAAGCGGAATTCAGAACTGTATAAAGCAGCACCAGATGATTCATCTCTGGTTTATTCAGAATATTCCAAAGACTTTTGAAGACATACTACATTAGAATTTTTCAGAAAATGAATGAGATTAAATGAATTTTGAATTTAGCTCACAATTTTAACTAACTAGGGCACAACATAGTTGATTTTATGTTGGACTTGCCATAAGCATAACTCTAAGTAGCTCTAAGTTTTTGTTTGCCCAAAAAATCTATTGAAAAAAATATTGGATTCTGGGGAAAAAAGGAAAAATAAAAGTATTTTGATAATGTTTAAAACTAAATGTAGATTTGATTGTTTTTGATGTTAGAAGTTCATTATGATTATTACAATGTAACGCAGACACAAAAACAGAATTCATGCAAACCCATTCTGAACTGAACTTTTATGGATTTTAGTGTTTGGAACCAAACTCGTCATAGATACATTTTGTCCAGCACTTTGTACTGAAGCTCATTGGATTCACCCAAAACATTTTTGGAGAGTGCATTTTTTTAAATTATGAGACATGAATCTCAAATTTGATTTAAGTCATAATTATGCGATCCACTCTCCCAAAAAAAATGCAATGAGGGGATAATGCAATGAGCTTTCGTAGCATCTCTGTGTATAAAGCACTACAAAAATAAAGCTGACTTGAAAGATCAGCCTCCTAACAGCCTTCAGCTGAACTTCAAGCTCAGTTGGTCACATCCAGACTGGATTACTGCAAGCTTATGTTGCTTCTAAGCTAACTGCTGCCCCAGAGTGGTGTGAATGTGCTACTGCGCTCCCAAACACACCCTGCCTTTGTACTGCAGAAGCTGAAGGATAGATATCTCATTTGTATTCATGCTAACAGAGAGTCCTTACAAGTCTATTAATAACCCCATGAAGGCACATGCTGGAATGAGAGCATGCTGTTTCATATCAGAAATTGTGTAGAGGACATTGAGAAATTACTGTTTTTGGTCTCTTTCTTGATATAGATGTTAACATACACCAAAAGATCCAGATAAGTTAATGCGAAACATATGAACCTGTTTGTGTAACTCCCTCCTAAGATGCGGCTGCAGCTCCACAGTAGAGAAAATATGAAACAGTAGTGAAGATAAGAGTGATTCCACATTAAAATGAAGGTTTGTACCTAAACCAGGTTTACACAAATTTCTCCTCAATCAGAGATTTCCTGTTTAGATTTTATCCAATACTAGAAATACCCAACACAAACACTCTGTGCAGCATTATATTTTACGTTCAGGTTGACAATAAAATATGCACTTCTGAGCAGAAATCAAGGACAAAATAAATCAGAAGAATACTGTTAAATTATTATCGGTATCTGTTATCTTGCAGAAAATCAGTGTAGGATTGCAATTACCAATCGCCTTAATAAAGATGCAACCAGAAGCTTAACTTGTGAACATCGGCTTAATCCCTGAACAGTTTACCACTAACAACACTCTCAGAAAAGGTTAAAGTTTGAGGCATAATAACATCCTGTCCATTTTGGAACAAGTATAACTCAATTAAAATCAAAAGAACACAAAAAAAAGTGTTCACTTCACATTTTAAAAGGAAAATTTAAAAGGACCAAATTATGTCAATGTTTCTTATAGGACATGTTTATATGCAGAACAAAAAGCAGAGAACTATCTGAACACTTATACATTAGTGATGGGATTTATGGCTCTTTGGAGGGAGCCGGATCTTTGGGATCTGTTCACTTTAAAGAGTCGTTCAAAAAATTGGCTCATTATATTTTTTTGACTTTTAAGAAACCAGCCTGGAGTTCATTTATTTTATTCTTGAAATAATCACAGAAATGATGGGCTGAGATTTGTTTACCAATATTTGAGTTTGAAATATTGATTATTGCTTCATTTGACACATGTGGACAAGATTTTAAAGTCTGATATGGATTCTTTATAAATATTCAACTGCCATATTAAGAGTTGACCGTGAGTTTACCCTTTGTATAAAATGTATGCGTGTAATTTTTAACAATACTGAAATAATAAAACTAAAAACAAAATCAGTCTTAACATAATAAAGTACCTATTACTATTTCTAAAATGATAAAACAGTTCCAGTCTTTATGGCATCTCCTTCTTTTCTTTCTGCAAATTTGAATTGAGAAACTCAAGTGTTCTCACTTTGGAATGATTTCTCCTCCCTGTGAGTATTTGTCCAGTTTTTGAGAAAATTATTTCTGAAGGCACTGATGTGGCCACAACACAAAGCTTCTTGGCCACTAGTTGGCTAAGCCTTGGATGCACAGGTAGCCGACTTTCCCACCACTTCAAAGGGTCTTCATTCGCCTGCACCTCCATGACAGCGTCTGCTGTGGGGTTGCCACTGCTCCAGCTACCTGCTCATAGAGCTATACACTTATCCCCCCTCCCACAATGGAGAACGGCTCCCAACTAAACTCAACTCGGCTCCCATCTTTCATATTAATTAGCCGTTCAAAAGATTTGATTCGTTCATGAACGTCACAACACTATTATGCGTAAGATTGGAGTCTAGAGCTAATAGACATCGGGTTGTTGAGCCAGCTTCGCACCCCTCCCGTATGCGATGTTTACATCAAGAGATTGATGTAATTAAGATCTTGAGCAGTTTTCACTTGGGCACAGTCGAAGGCTTTCATTCAGGCTACATTAGTATCCTGTCATTAAAAATTCCCTATAAACAAAAGCAAAAACACCCTGGTCCCTTTGGGCTTTAAAAATGAGAAAAAACTTTTTACAGTCATGGACAACAAAAATGCTTCACAGAGAACCAGTTTACAAGCGGTTGCAACTATTGTATTCGGAATGATGGATGGAGTGATGGATGAACGCAGGCACAGGCATGCACAAAACCATGCTAACTCTCTCTCTCTACTACACATATGCACACCGAAGCTGGAAAGACTAGAAATGAAGCAGGCCACGCAGGAAGTGAAAGAGTCATGGCTGAATCTGATCCACACTGACTGTAAAAGGGAAAAGAGAGGAAGCTTTATGCCACTGAGACTGAAAAAGCATCTGAGGGAGGAGGAAAGTACGCTGAGCTCTTAGAGGGGTTGTCGAGCCGTGACGATCACTATATTTCCTGACTAAAGTCTGGGTCGTCTCACTCATTTTCCTGGATTTTAACCATTAGTAATATTAAATAATGTAAAGAGTAATAGTAAATAATCTACTCAACGACTTTTACTTGAGTTTAGTGAAAGAGCTTATAAAAAGAACAATGCGACAGGCATCAATAGCTGCCTGTAAAATGCAGAATCACGGTTTGTCTCCTTGATCAGTGCTGCTGTCTGTCTGACACAGAGAGACAGACAGGAGAGAGAGGGGAGCTGTCAACAGACCGACAGTCGTCTCATGAATGAAAGTGCAGCAAACAAGAGATTACAGCTCGTCATGACAACAGACTCAGCTGCTCTCGTACACAAGCACCGCTAGCTGCCCGACCTGACAGAGAGGATGACATCATCCTGCGCTACATCTCCCCTTGGAAAGCAATGAAATGACAATTATTTATATTTTTAATTTGCTGGTGAGAAGCACAAAATGGTACACAACAATAAGACACCATTGTTCATGCTTTCCTTTACTCTACTTCTGGGTTTCTTCCCACCAGAGCCTCGCTTTCATGAATGCACATGATTGGGCTGCAGCTAAAACCAGATCTTTTTTTTTTTTATTAATTGATAAATTGGACAATAATATGATACATTTGCTTTTACAATAAACATTGTAGCTGTGTTTTATTCTGACAGATAATAAACACAGCTATTTTCATACAGTATTTAAATATAAATGTTGTACATTTTATCATAAGCCTTTTATGCATGAGTTATTATAGCTAATGATGACCAGAAAACACAATGTAAAAATTAGACATTTGTGTTATTGTTATCAGATTACATGATATTACAATTAAAAACTACTACATAGTAGATAGTATGCAGTTTCAAACGTAGAGTCCTAACGTACACAGTTCAACTGAATGGACACGGTAACTTTAAGAGCTTACGGATGATTTCAGACTTGATCATGTTAGACATTTCCGAGCTACACAAACATGTACTTGATCGAGGAATTGAATTAAATCCCCTGACAGGAGGAGAAAGCTGTAGCTCAAAGACAGCAGCTCTGGTTCAAAAGAACGATGTTTCAATGAATCCGCACAGTCCTCAAAGAGTGTAAACCTGGAGAACCCCAATATTGGCAATTTGATTATTTATGTCAGCCATTAAAACCAATACCCTGTTTCAAATTATCATGCGAATACAACTTCTGTCACAAAGACTAAACATTCAGTTTTTAAGTTCAACTCAATGATGGCATTGTGCCACAGAGCTATTTTGATCACTGAAACAATTTCAGACACCTGTGATAATTAGATGGTCAGAAGATCCCAATTAAAAGACAAACTACAGTTTAACTACTTCCACATTATTAATCATTCATTCCCAAGCAATATTTGGCATCTATGCAGTTTAAAACTGTGAAATAGTGCAATGCCTTGGATGAGGTATGAAAACATTAGATATTTCACAAAAACTTGTGACTGATTCAGAGTGCAGTGGGGTTCAGATACTTGTAGAACTTGTATAAATAAACAGATATTTGTAGCTACTGACGCCATGGGAGTCCCACAGACATCATTGTCCTCCAGAGTCTTGCAACTGTGCATAAACGTTCAATTGTGCTACCACTTAAGACGCTCACAAGCAGAAACGGCTCAACAGGGCAGAAAAACAAATGAAAAGTAATTATCTCATAAGTGCCACGCAACCCTGGATGGATGGACTAGTGGATGCTTAATGGGTGTCCACCCTGTTTTTTGGGGGGCGAAACATGGGAAGAGAGCTTGTTGGCCCATTTAGAATCCCTAAAGATGTAAAATGACCTCTGCAAAGTATGAACAGTTTCCATGAGCCCTTTTACAAAAGGAAGAACAATGCTTCATGTAATAAAAACATCTTCAAGCATGACGATGCATCATCTCATGCTGCAAAGTACACCTGCTATAGGGATAAAAGGAGAAAAAGTCATGGTGTGGCCTTCATCCTCCCCTTAGCTCCTTCTTACTGAGAAACTTTGGAGCTTCCTCGAACAAAAGATATTTGAGTGTGGGACACAGTGTACATCCAAACAGCAGCTCTGGGAGGGCATTCTACAAGTTCATTAGATGCAAGGGTCCGATGTAAAACAAAGCAAATGACAATGTTCAGTTCTTTACAACCTATAAAGTATTTTAAAACTTACTCTGCGTAATAACACAGAAGAGTGCATTTTACGCTTTTTTTATTATTATTCGTATTTTGAAAGAAATACTGTTCTATAAAATTGTTGTGAGCTCTTAATAGTTGATGACCTGAGATTTGTGTTCACAATAATTTGGAACAAAGTGTAGATAAATGTGGGCGAATATTTGCAGAGATGAACCAGAAATGATGAATTCTTTGGAAGGCATTTTAGTTGTACTAAAAACGAAACAAGCAATTTCAATAATAAAAGGCCAATCGTTCGCAATAAAAATGAAAAAAAAAAAAAACTTTACTTTTCGTTTTAATTTCAACATACAAAATCACACAGAAGGGAAAAAAGCTAATAATCTTAAGAATATATCTTAAGCTAATAATAATAAGAATATAATAATTTACATCATAACATTACACAACAATTTTTTGCACTATTCATTTGACAAAATATTGTGATGTAATAATAGAGTTTGTGAAGTTATCAGTGATCATTTAGCTTCAAATATAATGCACAAAATAACTTATGATCAAGGTCTTAAAAAAAGAAGAAAAGTATTCCTCAAATCAACCTCAACAGGTGCAATTTTCAAAGCCATGAGCTTTGAATAAATGCAGAGTATTGAAACAACGGCTTTTCTATTTCATCATGAAGCATGACCTTCATAATGCCTCACCTAGTTTCTGCTATTTTTCTTAATACAAACACACAGCGCATTTCTGCTTGCTGTATTCATCAAAACGGACCCAATAATCCACTGGGGGATCAGGTTTAAAAGCATCTTCACCCCGGTTAAAGCTGTGAAGTGAGGATTAGCCGGACTCTCATTTAAAGCTAATGCTTCCTCAAAATAAAACCTCTATAATGTGGCTGCTTCCATGTGGTTTAATGGAACTAATGTCAACAGTCTGATAAAATATTGCTGAACAAAAGGAAAAAGTCATTATTAACCAACCTTTATGAAATTTAATTCCACTATTCATGACAGAAAGTTCTCCGGTCAGTATCATACATCAGTGTTTCCCCTAACATTATTGTAGGGGGTTCAATGCCACTCCAAGGAAATAAAGATGTTTATTTATTTACATTGATAGCAGAAGCAGAACACACTAGGCAGTTTTTTTTTCACCTGTTGTGATTGTCTGCCAAACTCCCAGGGACTCACATTAGGGACCTTGTTTCTTTGGATTCGGCTCCCTAAGAAAAGCCTGTCCTTAATTTTTTTTGTTTGATTTTTCATGGAGAGCAGTGGGCATGTGATCAGTGTTGCCAGCTGCAGCCTAAGAAAGCCCATGGCCAGGTTGTGGAGCACAGGGAAAGAAAGAGAACATCACTTCTCTGTTGAGCAAACGAAGGCAGTAAAGGACTGGTTATTGTTGCCTGGACAAGAAGCTTCACCATTTTCTCTCATGCAGCAGAGCCCAGTTTCCATCTCATCTATGGTACTTATGGATTCTCAACAAAAAAATATAATTATTTGACCCCTGACAAATCATAGATTTCTCCCAGAGTGAGCAGGTCCTCGTTGTGTCCTCGGCAACAACGTGGTGACAATAGCTGCATTATCATCCACCTTTTTTTATAGCACATTAAGGAATCTCGAAAACAAAAAGAAATGCCAACATGCCCATAAATTTTGAAAATGAGCATAACAAATTCTGCGCATAACTAAGGAGGATAAAGACTCATGAACTTAGATGGAACGCATTTACCAAATAAATCCCAATATAAAGGGTTTTAAAGGACTAACCAACAAACTGGTTTCATTGCATGACATCTGGAATGTTATTTTGTTTTGTTCTAAAATTCCTTAGCCAAAGTCTGTCACCAAAGTGGATTGGTATAAACTCCGCCCAGAACTGTCTTGACCAACTGTATTCCCAAAGCGCAGTACCCAGCCTCCAAAAGCAAGATTACATGACTGTGATTATTGCGTTTAGTCTATGTGTTCTAAGTTCCAAATAAGTTATTATATACGAAAAACGCATTCGTCAAATGCATTTACTTCAATTTTCATTTGATATTTGGCATCAGTTTACCAGGAAGTGGCGATTTGGACTCAAACTGAAATAAAGTTTATATGATTTATGGAAAATGTTTAAGACAAATGCTGTCCTCTTAAGTGTGTTCATTAACATTCAAATCAGGTAGAGGACGTGGTGGGGTGTTCTGCTTACGTATGTTAATCCATTTCACATCGTACATCGGAGAACAAAGGAACTTTGTGTGTACATCTTAATTTTTGGGAAAGCGCAAGTAGATTTCCAGGTTCGAATATACACAATGTGTTAATAAACAATCAAAAAAATGTACTTGAGACCCCAGACCTCTATGAGCCGGAGAGCAAGTTGAGGTAAAGACAAATTGGGAGCATTTCCCATTCACCAGAGATGCATTGAAGCACTGGTGCTCAGAGGTGACTAAATCCAGAAGGGATAATTATCCCTAATGTTCATCCAGTGGTAGCACAGCGCCAGTACACCTGGGCACTGTTCTGCACACTCATCTTCCCTAATCCTAATGTCAGCTTGTCCACACTAGACAGACGGCTTAAGCAGAAAGCCTATATTCCCGTGCCAAGGGAGCAAATCTACAGCTGACTAAACATCAGCGGTGAAGTTTCCAGAAAGCTTCCACATCTCGAAATACAAATGAGCTGAATTATTGCAGGCTTCTGACTCGCGTTACTTTATTTACATTGGTTTGACAGCTTGATCAGGATCCCCTACTGAACTCCTAAGATGGCTGGAAAGCACCAACATTAAAAAACTGAGATATTTTACTACAGTTAAATTCTATTACAAATATATTTAAGTGAATCACTAGATCATTCTTCAGTTTATGACATCTGAATATGTTTATGTTTTCCCAAATGGATTTATTTTTGTTTATTTTGACGAGTTTATTTAAAACGAGCTAAAAAAAGAAAGCCAATTTAAAGGATCATGCACTGAAAACCCAAAAGAAAAATACATTTTCTCAATGGACTATGTCATACATGGACATCAAACCTCACCCCGTAGTGGTGGACTGTACATAGACCCCCACCTTCACTATTCAAATAAGCTAGCTACACAAAATGCTAAAACATCAGTTATAACACCAGCAGAACCTGTTCTGAACAAAGAAAATTTAAGGTTCATTTTTAATGGTGAGCGAGCCAGTGTGTATAAGAGCACATCTATTTATCATTTCCATTTTATCGAAGACTTAATGGCAATGTAAGAATGACTTTGTGAGAAGTTTTTGGAAACCGAGCTGTACCGGGGTGGATAAACTACAACTGTCAGTAACATAACATCTCCTTAATACGTTTATGATGTCATTATTTATGCGCTTGTTTCCATATAAGCAGGAAGAAAAAAAAAAAAAAGTTTTTTTGATGTAAAATCCATTATTATATATATGGGACATATGGGACATGACAGAAATATTGGATGGAGTGAAACAAAGCATTCTGAGTCATCACAATATTAAACATCGTATGGACATTATAGACATTGCATTCTCTAGTTTGTAAAAGGTACAATGCTAGTCTGTAGAGGTCCAACGTTGATTTTAAATGCTTTGATAAACAATTATGAACTTCTATATAAGAAAGTACATACACAGCACGACAAGACCCCCATCCCCAGACATATTTCCGGGGGGTTAGATTCCAAAACCTCCTGAGAAAATAGAAAAATTGCTAATGGATGTTTTGCAAATGGAAAAATTGATAAATAGTACTGGATGTTTTTAATATAATGCCTAAAAATCCCTTACCGTTTAAACAGTTGCATGCCTCTTCTTAATAAATTTGTAAAAATCATTTACCCACGTTGAGCAAATTTTTTTGAGGAAAAATAGGTTGTTTGTGATGACTGCTACAAACCCAATAGCTGCTAGTTTCCATTTACCTATTTTTATGCGCATTTTGGAATATCATATTGGAAACCCTTGATGGAAACCCTTGATGGAAACCCTTGATGGAAACCCCAAGATACATATAAATTATGTGCACAAATGAGAGTGATAAACTAATTATCCAATAAGAAAAAAATTTGCATAAACTAAACACATTTACCAAATAAATCCCAATGAAATGTCATTTTCCGTCAAAACTGGGATGCTTTGGGGCAGTATTTCTGCGACTGATTTCATTGCAAAACATCTGAAATGTTGTTTTGGTCATTCAAAAATTCCTTAGTCATAGTGCTTCGGGATGATCACCTCCCAGAACTGTCCTGACCTGCTGTGTTCCCAAACAGCAGTCTTCCACCTCCAAAAGCAAGATGGCATGACTGTGCATATCGCGTTTCTTCTACACGTTCCAAGATGTAAGTACGTTATTATATTCGAAAAAAGGCCTAATGCAGCGATTTATTTTTCTTTTGATATGTGGCGCCACTTTATCAGGAAGTGACTATTTTGTTCTCTTGGACTCGTTGGATGGACATGTTGCTTTATTTGCAAAAATTTTATTCGACATTTTGGCTGTAAAATGGCTAATGAGTCAAGTAACCTAAAAACTCCACCACCATCTAGCGGTCAAGAGGCATCATTGCCGAGCTATGCAGGCAGTGTGTAGAAATAGAAATGCTCATGCCGCTGTATGATACAGATTCTGTAGCCATTATGCAGAATTATAAACCAGGCTTAACGAACTGGCAGATGGTGACCCACTACAAGAGGACCATCCTCAAGGAAAGTGCCATTGATTTCCCCCATCCTTTCTGAACTGGAGCCAGATGGGAACAGAGCCTCTTATTGATGCAACACTTCCACTTTCAATATCAGTTCAGCCTGTGAGCGTCCGCTATTGTAAGGAGGCAACCCCTAGATGGGTAAGCACAGGCCAAGCTAATCCCTAATGGTTTTTCTTACATCGATGGGGGGCTGGGAGGCAGCAGATGGCCTGATGTGATCACAAACATTTACTTTCAAAAAAAGAACAGGTAACACTGTCACCACTGTTCTGTTAAAAGTAGAGCAGAGATTGCAAGTCTGATTATTAGCACAGGGGCTTTTCCCAGAGAATTAACCCGCAAAATAAGACTGCGTCACGGGATATACATCTTTATTTGAACAAATTTCATTAGAGATCATCACAAATCAGATTTCTGCTTTTTTTCTGAGCATAACAACACATGCTGAACAGCCAACCAGCAGCAAGCAAGAGAATTCGAATGATTTGTGAACAAGGATTGTTAAGGGAGCTTAATTCAGAGGCATGGGGGAGGTGTTGTCACAGGTGTGCGCTGGAATAAATTTACTCTAGTAAGGAAATGTTTCCTCATTAAACATTTATGTTTCCACTTAGTTTTCTACTGAACTGAGAAAAAAAAAAGTTAGCCTATATTACACATGAACAGATTTGGACACGCATAATCAGGTTACTTCATTTGAAAGAAAATTGAAAAAAATATTTTGAAGACAAGTCATAGTTGAGTTATTACAGAAAAGAATTGTTTTGTGGTGCCCCAAAAAAGTAATGAACTACTTGCACCAAGCCTCGTAAGCACTTCCTTCCTGAAATTGTACAAAGTCTCAATATTTCCGGTCCTACCTTCATTACGATATACTAGATCGAAATGATTCTTAAAATTTTTACATTTCTGAGAAAGTAGAAGAAAAGCACAGAGACCTACAGTGTCTGTAGTGGTTTGGAAAATTCATGGAACTTCAAGTTTTCCTGCTAATGTTGACACCCGTAAATATTAAACCTCAAACAAGTTACAGCAGAGTAGAAGATAGATCACAGAGTTCTGCTGCTCGGATGAGGATATTCAATTTTACACAAGGTGAAAATAAGTTTACAGCATCTAAATGAGTGCTGCACACATATAAACTAAACTTGATTGTGATCTTCCAGTATAATTGCACATCGGGCACTGAAAAAGAAAGGCAATAAATAGTTTTGTTAGCTTTTAGATGCTAAGTCATGGCGTTGGGAATTAATTTTTTACAGCCAGAACTTGGTCTGTACTAAGCAGCTACAGTTTAAAAGCTTTCTTCAGTTTAATAAAGGGGATCCTGCTTGCTTTTTAGCATAAACAACAACATCATTTACAATAACTTTAAGAAAATCTAGAAAATAGAGAGTTATAACTTAATATAGAGAAGTGTAATTTGTAGAATGTGGAGGCAGTTGTGTATCAATAAGTTTTTAAATAGTTTCAAATGGTTAAAAAAGCACTAGTTTGTATTATTTTGTTTGTCTACACCAAAATCTCAGAATTCTAAACTGATTTCAACCCAAGCTGCAGCTGAGAATTCCCAACTTTGCGGTTACTTGAAACCAATTTCTCAGACTGAACACCCCTTTCTCTTGATTTCCTGCCGATTTGCCCAAGCGGGGCACTAGAGGTATTGGCTGCCTGTGACGCTCTGCAGGCATTTGACAATGCTCGATGAACGAGCGTCACTGACTGTAGCATTCAGATCCTGATTGGCTACTTCCAGAATTAAACAGGTTGCAGCTGGAGGACATACAGCTCCCAAGAGAAAAGCGATCAATGCACAGGAAGTGACATCATGACCCTGGAGAAGCTTCTGGGAGGAAGCAGCACGGTGCACAGCAGGAAGGCCACAACTCACAGGGGCTATTTTTGGAACTCTACGATGTGATTCAGAGCTGGGCTATTGTTTTGGTCAATGTACATCTCGCCTCAAGCAGAAAGATGAGCAACATCAGGAGAGCAAAAAGCTAGCATCTGCACTGAAAGAGCAAGAATCTCTCAAGCATCTGCATTGATTCCCCAACAAATGCAATTCATCTAGTAGTAACTCAACCTTTTTGTACATTCACCGAAGTACTAAGCATTTTATTAAGTACAGTCCATTACTACAGTCATCAGCAGAAAATGTAACACAGGGGGAATGCACAGTGGACGCACGTTTTTCAGGCTCTACTCTTTAGAAACAGAGGAGGAACACCTTTTCCGATACTAGAGATGTGGACAAAATAGAAAGCCAGATACAGTGGTACCTCAAGATGCGAATGCTTCAAGTTACGAAATCATAAGAAATCTCGTCTCGCGAGAAATATTTTGCTTCAAGATACGAAAAAAATTCCAAGATACAAAAAACACCAAAAGTTCTGCTCTATTATCTGCTTGTTAAGTCTGACGTCGTGCTGCGCTTCCGGGTGCTGACGCTCCACTCTTCATTAAAATACAATGCCAAAAAGGTGTGCTTTAAACACATCAGTTTTAAATCGACCGCAACATGTATAGATCACCAATAATGTGCTATAACAAATGTTAGAATCAAGGAGTTGTAAAAGAAATAACGTTTATAAAGTGGAAAGGGTTGTTCTGTGGTGCAAGTTAGAGAAACTCTGTGGCGCATTCTCAGAAGCTCTCTCTCCATCCCTTCTTAAACAGTCAGTACTGTCTACGCTTGAAACCGTGTTGGTGTTCGTAATTTGTAAAATATCTCGAGAAAGTTAACTTTTGATAGGTAGTGCCATGTTTTCTGCCATCCGTTCCTCCATCTCCATCCACAATGGTCATCTGAAAATTTGATTGGGATCAGGGGCATTGCAAGTGCCCCAGTAAAATCTAAAAGTCAAGTCTTCCCTACACATCTGGGTGCTTGCTCACAGCTAACGCCATGCGCAGTTTGGAAGAGATGTCAAGCAGGTTCATAAGAAAAAAGGATAACTGAAATAAGTTCCCATGCAAGAGGTCTAGCAACGTGTCTGACTGGGGTAATTATGATTATTAGGGCTCGAGCACGGAAGGTGCATAAAACCCTATTGTAACTACTCCTAATTCCTAAACAGAATTATTGTTTCACAGCTTTTTCCGCACATTTTTGAGGCCCTGAATATGCTCGAAAAGTCACTAAATTTAGCACACACACCATAATGTTCTATAGCGCAACCAAAACTTTGTCATTGGTGATTGAAATTCAGCACACGTCTAGGGTACCATGACTTGTATAATTAGTAATATGTAGTGAATAATATGGATTGACTGTAAGTTGGCCATTTCTCAAAAACCTCCAATGGATGTTAAACCGAAGCTTTTTTGACTTTGTGTGCAGTCGTAAGTTGACATTTCACAATAAAGAGAAAGTTGTCATAACTCAGCTATACAATGTCTGATCTGTCACAAATTTACCAACTATGTAAACAGGTGATGTCTGAGCACATCTACAATGAACAGTCTAGGTTATAGCGACACCAGGTGGCCTGCATTATTTATTTTTTTATTTTTTACAACGCTTGCTTGAACACATATGCCAAATAGGGATTGGTCGTATTGCGTATTGCACCAAACTGGATGATATTTGAGGTGCGAGAGCCCTTAACAAGCTGTATGCAGCTGTAACAAAAACAGCTTTAAATTAAAATCAAATTGATGCTCTTAGTTGTGTTTGCAATTCTTACTATACGGTAATCGAACTGGATTGGTCACAGAAACTAAACTATAGTTGGGTGTTTATAATTATAATTAGACAGCAAACTATCGTTGCATTGCATAAAGAATTACAAATTGAATTGTGTTTGCTTTTTTATTTTGAGCTCAGTATTAAATATCATCAGACTCTGCTTCGGTCAAAAGGACTGACTTTTACATTTTATCTTTCAGTGATCACAGTAAACTTCTTGTACACCAACACAAATACCAACATCAACACAACAATAGGAACACAATGATGTGATTAGCTTTTTTTGTACATTTGGCTAGACAAAATGATAGCTAATCTTCATTAAGTTGTGTTTGTTAATGTCAATCTTCTAGGGCACACTTTCCATACATGACCATTTTTATTTGACTTCTCAAATATCACTGTGTATGTCTCCTTTATGATATGTGAAAACTAAATTTCTTATGCAGACAAGCAATGAATTCTAAAGGAAAAATCATAAAACTTTACAGGGATACCCAAACCTTTGCATAACACAGTGTATGCCAGCAAAAATCTTTTAAAAGAACAAATTTTACAGAAATACTGCTCTATTACTAACCTAATAACATAAATTTTTGTTTAACTGTTAAAAAAAACAACCAGGAGTGATGCATCTTCTGATCCTTCAGAACAATTTGGCTGAAGAATACGGCTTCCTAAGGGTGTCCTGATTTTCAACTCTCCCTCTAGCCCTGGGTTTCTAAGGGCTGAGGGGAAGGGGTAAGAGAGGGAAATGGCACTCATGGACATTAAAAAGATGCTCATCCTGGTTATACAGTAAGCTCAACTGTAGACTGAATTATTCACTTGATTCAAAGACCATAGTAAAAACATTCAAAAGCTGAGGTCTCAAATTTTTTGGAACACTTGTTCATGTCAAAACTTAAGGTTATTTATCCGAATCAAAAAGAACAAGAGAAACCTAAAGACCTCAATTGACTTCACGGATTCCCCTCCACCAAACTGGACAAACAGGTATCTTACCCAGTCCTCCTGAATACATAAGCTTAAAACCATCTCGACTAATAAGTGAGGCCAAAACATACTCTCAAGGGTCATGTTTCCTCTGAAAGCTAACCTCGACTTTGTGAAAGAGTCCCAATGGCGTTCAAAGGCAAGTGTTTTCAATTCTGGTTTCACAGAAGGTAAAGGTATTTGACGTAGCATTTGAAAAGTGATGGAGCAAATCAATAAACAATACACTTCGTCATCAGTAGGACGCTCTTTTCACTCCTCTGGCTGATTGTCTGGTATATGCCCAATCATCTAAAGAATGCAGTAGCGAATGCATGAAGGAGACACTTGTGAATCCACCAGCACATTTTTCACAGGCCAAGGGTGTACGGGTCTGCAGAAAAGATGGCGATGTGAAAAGGTAAAAGCAGTAAGTGAGAGATGAGGGTGTTGTTTTCAGTAGAGAAAGGAGAGAAGAACTCTTTGTTCAGCAGAGAACTTTGGCTTGCTCACCACCCACACTGAAAGAGAATGATAAAGCGCGGGAGTGAAAAGGGAAAGGGGTGGAAATGGAGCTGGACTCAACCCGAGACTCTTCACAGCTTTGCCTGTGGCTGCGCTTCACAGTTTCCCTTTGAAAATGAATAACAAAAAAATCTACTTTTTCTGTTTCTAAAAAAAAAAAGAAACATGAAGTTGGTCCATCTTGTGGTATGTTTTCATGAAAACCATGTGTTTCATGATTTAACAACGCTTTTATAGAAGTTTTAAAATAACAGACCATGTAAACAGACAAAATTACATTCCTGGTTTAAAGGACCATGAGTTAAGAAACTAAACTGGAAATGTTTCCATACTGAATAGAGAATTATTTCAGCTAAGCATGGAAAATATAATATATACCAATTGGCCACTTTATTAGGTACACCTTCCCAACTGCTCGTTAACACAAATTTCTAATCAGCCAATCACATGGCAGGAACCCAATGCATTTAGGAATGTAGACGATCTGCTGCAGTTCAAGAAAGTTGATTCTGTCTATAATTAAAAAAACGTATCACAATTTTTTTTGCAATTAATCGTGAGAAACATTTGCATATGTAAATGTAACTCAAGACAAATAAACTATTTATATTCTAAATCTACATTTTATTACATTTTTTGGTTTAAATGCAACAACATTGTTTTTGTAGCAACAAATATTGATCCCAAAAACAAGCAATATAAACACAAAGAGAAACTATGAAAGACCCACATGTGGTAATACTGAATAACATAAGACTTCTCCAAAGGAGGAGGAATAAACTAAACTAAAAGAATGAATGACCAGGCTTTGTTCACAAACTCACTATAGTCACACGGTCTTGTGCCTATCTCACATAGGCGCGAGAATATATACACAGGATAATACAAAACAACTGGGAGTAATAAAACCCATACTGCACCAGTGGTAATTGTGGTATTTCAAAATAATGCGTTAACATGCTAATTTTGACACAGTGTTCTATAATTTTCACACAGTGTTAACTATTTTAACACTAATATAAATAATAGGAAGATAAAATGTGTATCTCATCAAATCAACAATATTTGAATCTAAAAACATATATTTAAACAGTGCTATATATCTATATGTGAACATTAGTGAAATAAACAACATATTTTTATTGTTTCTCAATTGGAAATTTTTTTTGATGAAATATCCCCCATGAACTACAAAGAGCTGCTACAGGATGTCAGGAAGTACATTATAGAGTTACACTGGGTACGAATACCCATCACAGCCATCAGAAGCAGCTGAGAGTAGAAAGTGGCAGCAATATTCTCAGGGCACAGGTCGCTTCAAGGACTGAAAGCTCTTCCATAGGCAGCTCGCCTACGCTTGCAATTCCCACCAATCACCCTGTGATTCCAGGCTAATTATGTGCCAGGGTGAACTAAAAAACATGCAGCAGAAGCTGTGGAGGAGATGGTTATTTATTCCAAAGAAAGCTATGAATTAGGAGATAAAATCTGTATCTGTGTTTGCAAAGCTACTGCTTTTATTTATATTGATTAAAATCAATATTTTCCATCTCAGTAAAATGTAATGTTTCATTTGAGTTTTCCATTTTGAATAAGAAAGTTTTACCAACCAGATCATTTATGAATCTCTAATATAGATCAAAATACTAGCATCTTGTCAAAATTAAGTTTTCAACAAAATAGTTGCATACATAAAAATCTTTGTTAATCAATTAAACCTTTTGTGAAACTGATTTTTTACAAGTGTGCCAAACCCTTGGTGAAAGTCAAACAATCTACTTAATCTCGTCACCAGAAGAGACCCTTTCTGTCCCTAATCTCCCACTACATTGTTTATATTCAGTACCCCACTGAGCCATTTAATTCTGTAGTACTGGCTGCTTGTTAATCCCCGAATCCAGTCTAGAATGTGCAGGATCCCCATATGTTGCCCTGTCCCTCTCTCATGTTTTCAGGCTCTATGGTTCCGCTTAAGGGCCTTTTAATTAAATATAAAACGATATATGGACTCCTTGCAGCCATTATTCTGGTAGCCATTCTGCTGCTCCAAATTCTCAGAGCAAGTATCGCAGACAACCCTCAAAACACTAGAGAGATGGCCAAAATCTTGAATTCACCACCAGAGACAGGGATGAGATGGAATTTTATGCAGGAAATGGATACTTCTGACAGTCCAGCTCTGTTGCACATCACTATGTCCACTGTAAGCATTTGTTAAAATATAGGTCTAGCTTTAAATAATATAGAATTTTACAAATACGGACAGAGTTTACAAGTCAACCAAGTGACTAGGGCTGAAATTATTTTGATCGAAACTAAATGATTCAATCAATTAAGAGAATTAAACTGGTTAGTACTCTGCATCAGGCCTTTTACTTTTACTGGTGTTCATGGAGGGGACCACTGGTTATGACGCTATACTAGGGGTGTAACGGTTCACGGTATGTATTGAACCGTTTCGGTACGGCCTGTTCGGTTCGGTACACTTGCGTACCGTTTCGGTATTCAGTATTTTTATTAAATTATATAAATGTATTATTAGCGCGATATTAAGCGCAGCGGAACAATGTTCCTAGGCGAGTTTCCGCACGGACGCTATTGAGTGACGCACAGTAGAGCTGCACGCCACGAGTAGCAGAGCACGAGAAAGAAAATGGCATCATGGCAACAACGAAAGAGAAGCCAGAGCTTGAAGACCCTCCCACCTCATTACGGTCTACTGTTTGGGAACACTTTGGCTTCTCTGTTAAAATACGTAACGGGGATAGACGAGTGGATAAATTTAAAGTTGTATGCCGACATTGTTCCACGGAGATCGGGCAGGCAACACATCTAACATTTTCTACTGCTGGAGATATTGTCACTGCAACCAGATCTGTGCTCTCTTCAGAAAATGTGGATAGGTTAATCTTTTTAGCCTAAAACTTAAAAAGCTGAAGCTGTTGCTAGTGTTAAAAGTTTTCAGGTCCTAACTAGTTGCAGTATTTAATTTTTTATTTAAAAAAATGTGTTTTTCTCTATAAAGAGTGCAATTTATTTAAAATATCACCCAAATGTGTCACTTTTATTTATTTTATGCAAGAATTCTATTGTGTATTGGCAGCTTTTCAAAATAAAGATTATGTAAGTTCTTATTTTTTTGTACCGAACCGAATTAACCGAACCAAGACACTGTACCGAGCTGAATATGATTTTAGCGTACCGTTACACCCCTACGCTATACCCACAAAAACAGAAATGCTCAACTACTAAACAGACCAATCTCAAAGTCTTTATTTTCATCTACATGTGCAAAGCACAATTTTTAGGAGGTGTACATCTACAACTACTCACACTAAACTAAGTCAGCTTCCGGGGTCAGCTGTGCGAGGAATTATTAGATGACAACTACCTGGCTCCAATCTGGCCACGCTTAAGGCCTCTACACACCAATCCAAACTGAGATTCACAGAAATCTTCAGATAGATTCTCAGTAGGATCAAGGGAATGACATGCCCTTGGTTTTTTTTATCGAGGTGTGACTCGGATTGTTGTGTAGAGACCTTAACTCGAACACCTTCTCTGTTTTACATCCAAGGCAGACACATATGTTGTCAAAGGGTGTGTTAAGCATCAGTTTCAAGACTGGTGGGAGCGAAAGCAGTGAACTTGCTACAAAGTGAGATTTAATTAATAGTGAGCACAATAAACTCTAAGAAGCAGAAGTTAAATAAACAAACAATCAACGGCAACAAAATAAGCACGATAAGTGGCAACAAAAAAAAGACTTGCTTTAAAGGCATTCCACTGAGTAAACACTGATTGGACTAAACTGTAATTATTCTATTTCTATTTTTGTGTGTCTTGGTTTTCAGGAATGAGCTGCTGAAATGTGGTGAGGGGTGTAGATACAGGTTGTCTTTGTCAGGGTTTATCCACATGCATGTTCCTGCAAGTAAAGAACTTCGCTGAATGGGGTCAAAGACTTGCTCCTCGCTCCAACAGAGACACACCACTGACCTCATTTAGAAATGATCACATCAATTGAAAACATGTGATTCAGTTATTATCAATAATACAAAATGCTCTTGTGTGCACTTCTCTCTAGATGCATTTGTCTGTTCCTAAGGGGCACAAGTCTGTACCAGACATAGATCTCAACCTTTCCTTCTGTTTTAAGTGTTTCAAACTGTTCACTCTTTATGAAGTACAGCCACTCTAACCACTCTACATGAGTGAGTCCAATAACATTGGTGAAAATTGTGATATTTCACAATTTTATTAGGGGGAAAAATATTGTAAAAAAAAAAATAGATTTTGTTAATGCTTACCATCAGTTTGACATTGTTTCAAAATATTAACACAATCATGAATAAAAAAAATGTAAAAGCAACAGCTATTGCTACAAAGCAAACACACTCTTGTGTCACAATGACCTTTGGCAAATGCATCTCCTAGCTCATGTCTCTAGCATTTCACAGTGTTTCCCCTCACACCCCCCTAAACACATCACTAGCCCCCTTAAAAATGTGTAAATATTCCATGACAAACTTTAATAACGATGATCATTAGGATCGTAATATTAATCACATGCTGAAAAGCAAACAAGTTTTCCTCGAGTGTCTTTCATATGCATGTGGAACCAATCCGAATGCAATATTAAGCTGAGTTCAGACCGCACAATTTTAGCCCAGTGTTGATTCGCAGATAGGTTTAGAGAAATCACATGCAACAGCTCGGAAATGCTGGCAAATCGGTGCTTGTGCACACTAGAGTCAATCCACAGTGTGAACCATCATAGACGCGATTGACTCACGGACTGTTTAGAACAGGGGTGCTCATTACATCAATCGCGATCGACCGAGGTGCTACCGGTTTTGAAACAATATCAGCTGATCATCCATCATGTCACAGTTCAGTAAAGTTAGCTGCAGATTCACGGATTCGGTTTTCTCTGCTCAATAGCTCGAGACCAGAATGTTCTTAGTAAACAAATAATACCTATTTTTAATCTGTGTTATGTAGCGGACAAACTACAAAACGTTTTTTTATCAAAACAAGTTTCCCTCGGCATTCGCAGAAACACATTACCGTCTATGAGCAACCCGCTGACATGGAATCACTTAGGGACCGTCTGCAAATTACCAGATCCAAAATATGTTTTACCCAGAATATGCTTCATAACTTCATTCTAAATTGCTCTATTACAACCAAAATCAAGCAACACGCCACTCCTCACCTGAATATTGTACTGCACGACTCAGTTTCAATAAAAAATGAAATATTTATTAGAGCATCATTTTTATTCTTGATTATTTGGATCAAAGCTCAATTGCTCCCATAAAAATCACTCTATTACCACCAAATTCAGGTCACACACAACTGTTCTAATGATTCAATTCAGTGCAAGTCATCAAATTAAACTCACGTTATTACAAAAAATGTAAATAATTAATTATTATGTGTGTTTTGTCAATTCTCAATAAAGTTGAAAATAATTGTTTGTTGATTGATGTTGTACATTTTTGTAGCTTGTAGATCACTTTGACTCGGTCATTTTAAAAGTAGCTCGCAAGCTGAAAAAGTGTGAGCACCCCTGGTTTAGAACATATTTGGCATGCTAAATATCTGGAGATAGCAGCAATTCAGGCTTGTAGTGAGAAATTCTGACTGCAAATGACATTGGCAATTACCTGCAGCCAATGAGAGAGCAGCATCCAGGGAAACAGGAAGTTCGGGAGGAGCTACTAAGGTGATATACAGCAATATCAAAAAGGGTATATTCTCTGTCTATTTGGATCCAAGTTAAAACTTTTGCGTAACAATTTTTGATAATAATAATCCCAGTCTTGCTCTCCAGTTTAAGTCATTGGTCATGGGCGTTTAGTTGTGAGATGTTTGTGTGTGTCAGTAGCCTGAGAGTCATCAGAGGTTTGTGTGTGAAGTCACCAATCTCTCATGCAGTATGAATTCAGCAGCAGCTAAATGCTACCCAAGACAGTCGGGCAGTGTGAAAACATTTTTTTTTTTAATCCTGCAGTGTGAACTCCGCTTTAGAAAGCTACCTTCTTTGTTGAGATTCCTTCTTTGCTCTTTCAAACACACTGTAAACCCCTTGTGTTTCTCCTTAGGTTGAGGTTTCAATCAGTTTACAGGTGTTTGCTTTTGCATAATTCATTCAATGTAACCTTGGAGATGTTCTATTTAATTATTTATTAGAAGTTTATTAAGCACCTATATCAGAAGTACACACACGCACAAAAAAATATCATGGTTTGAACAACTTTGTAATAAGATTAAAAAAAACAATTGAGCCACAAAATTAAAATAATAATAAAATAATCAAGAGTGAAAATTATGCCATACTGAGAATTATGGTAAGTTATAAAACATTTGACAGAAAAACAGAAAAGAGAACTATTATCAAGATTGTCGACAGCCAAGAAAAGGCGGTAAACACTTATGTTTAGTGAAAAAGTTCAATCCGTTTAAACCTGTGCAAGGGAATGTGCTAAACACACCCTCGTCTCAGAATTGGTGGAAGCTTCTCCCAGTTGGGGAGAGACATAAATTAACAATTCACTCTAGCTAAAGCAGACCAAAACATCAGTGTTGGAGCAATTTTGTTTGTTGCCAACAGAGAGCATCAATGCCTGCGTGTTATTTAAGGACTGAACTAATCACGTGCAGGTGAATGGAAAATTAAGGCTGCTACACACCAATCGTAATCTTCGGATGGCTTCTCTTGCTCTTGGTGTGGGTCGTGGAAATATTGATGTCAAACAACTCCCTGTAATCAGCCACCAACAGTATAACTGATCTACATCCATGATTTTTTATTTTGTATTCTTCGATTTCTCCTCTGTCATCGTCATCTTCCTGCTCTTCTTTTCTGTGCAAAGTGGCTATGAAAATGTAGGATGAGCACCACAGAACAGCTCTTCTATGTCCTACTTACATCATCAAAAAAGCTAGCTTTCATTGGTCGCTCTCACTGCAAAAAAAATCTGATAGTTGATTTTATTTTTACTTTTTTATTGACACCACACGTTTGGTTCGATGTCTGGGGGGGGGGGGGGTGAATTGTGCCTTTTACATAATCTGACATCAGGTGACCTTGCAAAATACCAATCATTTGACACGTCACTGGTCAATTGTTGGCATTCTATACATTGCCTAGGCATTCTTTAAAATTCCAGAATGAACAGGTGACAAATATAACAAGATAAAAGCTTTCAGAACATCTTCTGTTGTCAAATCAATCTCAATTACAAAAAACGCTACACTTGAAATATGTAAAACCTGAATTTAAAAGTATTATTCAATTCTATCTTTAGTAAATATGCCATATGCAACATTCAAGACCACTCAGGACTTGAGCAAGTGTATGTACAGTTTTTTCTGGGTGGTTTAAACAGAAAGGCAGAAACATCTTTAGCACTTCTGAAAGGTTTGAAACATTTGTTTTGGAAGAGTCTCGATGGAACCAGCCTTCGCTAGGACACAAACTTACATTCTGCATGTCTATTCTATTACTCTTGTTTTCTAGATATTCTCTTGGTTTTTCAGGTCTTACGCAGCACAGAGGAACTGAGACCATCCTGCAGCTCAGTTGGTAGAACATCGTTCTGCTGTGGTTGCGGGTCCAATTCCAAGGGAAACCTCTTCAAATGTGTTCCGTAATAACAACTTAATTTACGTTAGATAGAAGCATCTGCCAATGTGCATGTGTAGGTGGAGTTCTCAAAGCAGCCTCACATTGATTCAAACTTCACTGCTCTTACCTTCGATGGCGATGACATGCTCTCGGACTTGGTTCTGGAGCAGCGGATCCTCCAGTCGTTCCAGCAGCTCGTAGATGCAGTAAATGTTGGGATGGACAGACTCAAACCTCTGGATCTCTCCACGGATCGCAGCAGAGTTTGCCAGGTGCTGCTGATAATTCATGCTTGTAATCGGATCACTTCCTAAGGAAGTGACTGATCTCCAGTGGTTGAAGTTGGTTTAGGAACACGTATATGATGCAAACAACACGTAAACACAGGAGGGATATCAGATGTCCATGAGAGCTCTGGGGTCAGCTCCAATGACACACAACTGGGTGTTTTCGTATGTACGACTGCAATGACAGCAAAAGCTTACAACTTATGGATTCTTTGGAGATCAGTGAACTCTGCAACTTTCGTTGAAGTAAGAGCTTTGGTATCAATGTTTGTTGAGTAGTGTAAGCCTATCACAACAGAAGAGCAGTGGCTGGAGGGACATCTGCAGCTGTCCTGACCTAAAAGCCTTGGATACAGTCATAGACCCCATATCCTCATAAAAAGCGCTTAGAAACACAGAAGCGTCCCCAAATCAGAACGCAGGGCCATCCCAGGCAGAAGGCCATCAGAAACGCTCACTAAAAGTCCACCTGGCAGGCGTATCCATACACCGCGCGCTGTTCAAGCGGGAAACAGAAAGAGGTTAATTATTAAAACTTAAACGTGGAACTACAGGTCACAGAAACGGTAGCTAACGTAATGTGTTCAACTCGCTGCCTCCTGTTGTTCACTTCGGCTCATGCTGACATTACCAGCGCCAGACTGCGTTCTGCGGCCTCGAAACTAACCACAAAACCATACCCGTGTGGTTGGACCTAGTAGAGCATATCGCGCCTTTCAGATTTCTGTCGTGATTTATCCACAAAGATGGGTGAATTCCCTTTCCTCCCGCAGAAAGCTCCGTCCCGTCCGTATCCCCAGAAACATCATTGCGCCTGCTCCTTCTACAGGACGTTTCCTACTGGAGCGGAGCCGCGAGCGGAGCTGTGGAGCGGGTAGTGTCTGCGCTGCTTATGCGCAGCCTGGCCTGCTTAACCCCTTCAGGACTGCGCTAGTGCCTCGGGGGCTCACAGGAAAAAAAAACATTTCGGGTAGCAAAAGATTATCATGTTATCTTAGTAACATAAATCTAACTCCAAACCTCTCTTTTCTGTCGTTATCATGAGTTTCTTCAATACATCTCAGGTATCAAACCTTCGAGGGGCTTTTTGAACTTTTTTTACTACTTTACAATTTGCTCTACTAAATTACTTTTTGTGGAAATGCTTTTAGAATAACACCATCTTCTTTTTTTACAAATATTTTTTTAAAACTATATTACACGAGGCTCCCACAATAATCCTAAAATTGGACAAAAAATACAATTCGAAGAATTAAATTGTGTCATTTTTTTATTTGCAAAAAATCTCAAAAATTCAGAACGGTTTTGTGTTTTATGACAATCACAAAAACACGTGTTTAGATTAACTAAATTATTTAAATTCCCCTTAGGTGTGAATGTGTGAGGGATTGTGTGTGTACTGGAGACCTGTCCAGGGTTTACCACTGCCTCTCGTCCAATGTGCGCTGGACATAGACACCAGCAGACCCCTGTGACCCTGAAAGGAAACAAGCGGGTTGGAAAAATCATGAATGAAGGAATGAATGAATAACAAAATCAAAAGTGTTAAGACAAAAAATTAAGATATGGACAAAACATTGTGAAATTCTATAATAAAAAACAGGCAAACATTTTCTATACCTTATACACTGTTCCAAGCACTTTTTGAAGAAAACAAGCCCATATCACAGGTCTTGTACTTCCAATGGTTATCTCTTCTTTTCAGCACTAAATGGCACTTATTGGACGGATTTGGGATCTGTAAAATGAAACTGACACTCACAGGTTTTCTCACGTTTTAATTTGAATTACCTTGCCTCATAACTCTTGAGAGACCAAAAATATCTAAACTAAGAATCTTTAAGACACACACTATATCTGAATACAAAATTAAACAATAGGTGGGTCGCGTCATTCCTACTTAATTCAAAATAGTGTGCGCCTCTCGTCATTGTGAAAAGATAAATAAATAAAATTATTTATTTATTTATTTATTCAGTAATGTGTACTTTACAGCTATTTTCCATTTAAATTCACATTTTTTGGATGTTTTTTTAATGGTAAAATTTCACATTAACATTCTGATACAATGAAGAGACACCCAGAGAGACAGCAACCACTGAGCCTCACCATGCACAATCACTCTGCAATAAACAGTTTTACTGTCTCTGTATCTCACTATTAAATGTTCAACCTCTTGTGCTATGTGAGCTGACTTTACATAATTCAGCAGATGTATATGATGTACAGCGTTTTTTTAACAATAATTAAGAGTGTAATGATGACCCAGCTAGGTGAGGGGGTGCTGGTGACCACGGAGAACATCTTGGCCATGGGTGCTCATTACGTCGATTGCAATCGACCGGGTGCTGCGCGGCGTGAAATTGAAACAATATCAGCTGATCATCCATCCCGTCACAGTTCAGTAAAGTTAGCTGCAGATTCACAGATTCGGTTTTCTCTGCTCAATAGCTCGAGACCAGAATGTTCTTAGTAAACAAATAATGCCTATTTTTAATCTGTGTTATGTAGCAGACAAACTACAAAACGTTTTTTATCAAAACAAGTTTCTCTCAGCATTCACAGAAACACATTACCGTCTATGAGCAACCCGCAGACATGGAATAGCTTAGGGACCGTCTGCAAATTCCCAGATCCAAAATAAGTTTTACCCAGTATATGCTTCATAACTTCATTCTAAATTGTTTTGTCAATTCTCAATAAAGTTGAAAATAATTGTTTGTTGATTGATGTTTTACATTTTTGTAGCAGGTAGATCACTTTGACTTGGTCATTTTAAAAGTAGCTCGCAAGCTGAAAAAGTGTGAGCACCCCTGATCTTGGCTAAAGAACAATAGAATTAGACATAGCATGGTGGCTTTCTTCCTTGCTGTGATCTCCATTGGTACACAGAACGACTTTAAACTGAAAGAAAAGAAACACTTCTACAAACAAATTATCTATTCTTTTCCTCAGACTTAGCGGCAAATGGACTTTTTTATAAATAAAGGCAAGTTTATACAACAATTTTTGTGCTTTTATACCAGATTAATCTCACTGCATGTCACTGCTTTAAGTTCTAATGGTCAAATGTGTTTCAAATCAGCAGCTTATTGAGCAAAGATGTGCTTTTACTCCTGGTACAGCTGCCCTACTATCGTGATATTTTTAGATGTAGTTCCTTCAGTACCAGACTTTGAATTCTGTAGCAGCAACAGGACTCAGCTGAGGTAAAAGACGTCTCTCCTCCTGAATCCCCAGGACTAAACTGAGACACACTATACTAAGTGATGAAGGTCTTCTCAGCTTGATCTATTTCAACCTGTAGCACCTGCCAGGACTCTGGAGGAGCACTACTGAATGTGACGCAGCATGGACAGGATAATTTTCAGAATAAACTACTAATAAAAGATTTTGAAAAGTGTGAGTCAACCTGGGAACTTGAGGTGGCCGTATAAACCTCTGAAAGATGCTAGAGAAGTATGATCTCATAGTATAAGAGAGTTCAAGACACATGAATAATCTCACACGGCCCTTCACTGATATCTTCACTAGATTCTCATCACTGAAGCCGTACGTTTTTGTTACAAATAGTTATTTTGATATTTGGTGTTGTAGTGAATACCCTTGTGCACAGTAATACTGACATCTTGTGGTGATAGAGGTGCTAAGAATGAACACCTGTGAGTTTTAACAGTGGAAATCATTGGTGATCATTTGAAGATGTGTTTAGTTGCTTTTTCAAACAGAAATCTTTAAATATTCTTTCTATAAAGTCTTTCTATTAATCGAACATATCAGATGTAAAAAAATTGTAATCCCAAATCTTCAGGTTCCCACCTTATTAGTCACATGGTCCACTAATAACAATCCCACAAAATCTTTTTTGGTGATTTAGTTGGGGGAGACATTTAATTGGGAGTAGAATGCATATATCACGAGAAGGGCCCTCCCCATTCTGATTTCTACGAATTGAATTAATAGTATGTCTTTGGGATTTCATTAGCTGTCAGTTAATCTTTTCATTCATTCATTCATTCATTCATTCATTCATTCATTCATTCATTCATTCATTCATTGCCAGCCCGTTTATTCCCTTTTGTGGTCAACCGGTGCCTATTCCCAGCGCATATTGGGAGCCAATCCATTGCAGGGTAACATACACTCACACATTCACACAAGGGGAATTTAGAATTAACCTGCCGCATGTTTTTGGGATTGTGGGGGAAACCGGAGTGTCCGGACATGCAAACTCCTTCCGGGAGTGTCACCAGCGAGCCTCGAACTGACAACCTTCTAAATGCAAGTGCTACCCACTGTGCCACCCTCAATATTTTTATGATTTTTCTAATTATATGACAAACATTTGAAGATTGGTTTTTCCATTACCCTGCTCCTTTGAGCTCATTCTATGCCGTATGAAATCAGAACGTCCCGGGGTTGACAAATCCAACAATAGAAGAAGATGAAAAGGATGTTTGTTCAAAACTAAAAGCTCTGAATACTCTTCATTCAGTCCTTTATGAGATGTGTATTTACAGTTGTGCTCATTGGTTACATTTTCTAATTTCTTTGCCATTTTTCATAAAATGTGAATTTTTATTACACAAAACCTTTTCCTACTCATAGTTCTTTGACAACATGCTACATTCACCTTCCCATCGGATTCCAACCAAGTTTCCTTTGCCTTTGGGGCGCACACATAAGTGACCTTCCTCTGTGTTTCACAGTTCATGTAGTCTCCTCTCCAAATGTAGCATTTATGTGTTCAATTTTGGTTTCATTGCTTTAAATAACTTTATTCCAGAAGTTTGAAGCTTGTCTTTGGGCCGTTTGGCATATTGTAAATGGGCTACTTCGTGGCATTTTCCTAGTAATGGCTTCCTTCTGGCATTTCACAATGCAATTTTTCCTCAAGAGTCTCCTATGTGTGCTACTTGAAACAGCCACACCTCATTTTCACAGAGCTCTGTATTTCATATACAGAGCTTAACTGTGTGTGTGTGGGTTTTTTGCATCATTTTAAAAAAAAATTCTGGCAGTTGTAGCAGAAATTGTTGTTGGTTTCACCAGAATCCCTCATTTTCCACTTCTTAATCAGTTTGAACACTGCTGATTGGCATTCCCAGTTCCTTTGATATCTTTTTATACCCTTTTCATGTTTTGAACAGTTCAACTACCTTTTCGCAGATCCTATGAAAGCTCTTTGGCTTTCCCCATCGCTCAGAATTCATCACTGGATGAAGGGTCTATCGGGAGTAGGAAACTCAGAAACTGGTCGAGGTGAGAATGATTAGCTTCACCAGCAATTCAAACCTTTTTGTGTCAGTTTTTGATCATGTTATCAGGCCCAACAATCAGCAGAAAAAAAGTGTGTTGTCAATCATATTTTCAGGAAAATGGTAATGGTAAACTTATGAGCACAACTGCATACACGATGGCTTCTTGTGCATTGGTAAAGTCTGAATTTGATCAGCTTCCTCTTCACTCAGTGGCCTCTTCTATACAGACTCCATCCACCAGGAGCGAATGAACCATTCCCTTTCGTTTCCTTCCACTCGCTGCAGCTGTTATGCAGCATTGGTGGCTCCCAACAGCAAAGTGAGTCTCGCTTCCGTTCTCAGTGAACTCTCCCTGAACACAAACAGTAAACCCAGCTCTTGTAATGCACAGATACACCAGTAAACCTTTCAGTGATTTAGATCCATTAAACATACATAACGAAAAACTCACCATAGCTTCCATTTTATTTCCGTTGCACCATACGTCTAAAGTGTCTTTCTCTATACAGCAAGACAAAAATAGGAAATATTCATGTGTTTATTCTTGTATCAACTGAAAGATCCCCTTCTGAATCAGACTGGCAAAGATGGAAAAACAAAATACACATGGAAACATCGCCATACAATTCATGACATAATATGTATCATTATTTACATTTCAGTTATGTTTCCGATATTGATGCTAGGTTTTTATGAAGAAAAAAACATCAACTTTTGACAAGAAAACTGTTAAGTAACTTCCATGTTACGAAGTGGGATATTTATATACCATTCCACCATATTCCAAAGGTGCTCTACTACTGCATAAAGATTTGAGTACAGTCAACTAATCGTCACATTCAAAAGACCTGTCTGAGATTATTCATTCTTTACATGGTAAGCAACAATACTCATGGAGTCTGTGACATTGACATGATGCTTAATTGGGAGCAAAGTGTGCCAAGAAAATATCCCCCACACCATTACTCCACCACCAGCAACCTGAATTGCTTTTACAAGTCAGGATGACTTCTTGCTTTCATGTGGTTGATGCCAAATTTTGACCCTACCGTCCAAAAGTTGCAGCAGAAATTGAAACTCATCAGACCAGGTAACATTTTTCCAACCGTTTATTGTCCAATGCACTGGATATTTTCTCTGTGACCCCTAGAGAATGTTGTATGTGAAAATCCCAAAAGATCAAACCCAGTAGAATTGTGTGAGTGCTTGTGTGTGTGTGTGTGTGTGTGTGTGTGTGTGTGTGTGTGTGAGTGTACTGCATCTTACCTAGAACTATCCTGTAATCAGCCCCATTCCTTTTCAACAGCCAAGTTTTGGACATTTTCGATCGATTCTCCAGAAACGACTGCAAGCTTTTTCCATTGACCTCCAGATTGTACTCATATGAGAAATTAGTGATGGCCTCAATTGTTATGGTTGCTTTGGTATCTGTACATCCAACATGGAAGGATTCACTGCCCACCAGTTTGAACATCCAGTCTCTCCTCAGTACCTCCTTTAAAAAGACATATTTGTTTCCTATAATTACATGTGCTTTATGCTGTTAGTATGAAAAAAAAGATCAAATATAAAAAAGATTACATTGTAGATAATCTCAGCAGAGGATTTGTATATTTAAAGTCATTTAAAGAAAGAAACATGATGTGTTTATCTGTCGAGCAGAGGGAGAACTCCCTAGATTTGGCGCTTTCACAGTGTGTGTAACGTCTGTGCGTTTCCATTTACGCATGCGCACTAATATAACATATAAAGTAAAACACATATAATATAAAAACCAATAATATTAAACACAAAAACAACACATTAACCATTTGAAGTCTGATGAGTGTTTGAGCATTTTTTACTACTTTACAATTTGCTCTAATAAATCACCTTTAAAACACCTTTAATCACCTTTAAAATCACCTTTTCGTGGCAATGTTTGATTTTTTTAGTACAACCCCAGCTTCTTTTTTTACTTCTACATTACATTACACAGTGACTCTAAAAGAATCCAGAAATCGTAAAAAATACAATTCAAAAAAGTACATAAAAGTGCAAAAAAAAAACTAAACTAAAAAAAGCAAAGACAAGGTCAAAAACCAGCCAAATCTGGTTTATACACTGCTCCAAGCCCTTTTTGTACCATTGTGAAATCCACTCATTATTTGAATCATTTGAAATCAAAATGAAACAATAGCAGGGTCACGTCATACCTACCAAAACAGTCTGTTTGATTGACACATGCCCCGTTGAAGGCACAGGCTTAATTTATAATTTGACGTGACAAACATTTACATTATTACACTGGGAGCAAATTATATTGAAAAGTAATAAAGTGTATGTATTGAAACATAACTGCTGCCAATAAAGTAAAACGTAAAAAGTATTGCACCCCACATCAGGTAAGAACCAAGGGTATTACATTTACATTTATGTATTTAGCAGACGCTTTTATCCAAAGCGACTTACATTGGGAGTAAACATCAAGCAGTTTGGTATAACTTAGTTGTTTCAAAGACCCCATGCTCTTACAGCCACTCCTATGGTTGTAGGAAATATGCTGATCATTATACCACCATTATTCCTCTAGTTCAGCATCGAGGAGTCAATAACTGTAAAGCAACCTGCCTCCTCTCACCTTTCCATTTATGTAAATGACTCTTTTCCCTGTGGTTGTTCCATGTTCAAACTCGATCCGGTAAACTCCGTCACTTAGAGCCACGTCCCACACTCCCACAATATCTCCAGACATGCTGCATTCAACCTCACACCTGCACTATTTCAGCCTGCTCCGGATAGAGCTGCTCATAGTGTGAGAGTGCTGATGAAATCTGGGAACCTTCTCCAGGAGCTCTCCACAGCCTGCTCACTCAGCAACAAGTGCATTAGTGTAAGAAGCTTATCTTGAGGACGCGTGTGGGGGGTTTGAGGGAAGCCTATTATTTTCCCGTAGAATATTATCATCTAAAGAAATTATATTTGCTCTGACACGTTTTTCTTTAAAGAATAGAGAGAGGAAAGTGTCCATTACACATCCTGGGGCTCAGTCGCTATAGCAAGTTAAAGGTTGTGGGCAAGAACCCCAGGTACAGCAAGAACTGGGTGAAATGGATTTATTCCTTGTAATGAAAATTCCTTCAGTGAATAAATGAAATGTAAAATTCGGTGATGCTTAATTTTTATTATTTCTTTATTTTATTGATAGGTTGAAATTGAATCAGGATGAGCTTTATTGCCAGGTATGTTTGCACATACGAGGAATGTGTTTTTGTGCAGAGCCACTACAGTGCAACAGATTCACAAGACAAGATACAGGTAATAAAAAAGAAAATATAAATCCAAATTTACAAAGTAGACATTCTAAATTTACTAAATAGACATTCTAAATTTTCAAAAGGACATTGTAACACAGTATAAAAATAAAAAGTATATAATATATACCGGTAATATATATTAAGCCATAATATATAAATCAAAAATGGACATTAAGTAGTGCAAGAAGAAATGGAAATTACATTACATACATATTTTTTCATGATAAATCTGGTAGATCATTTAACCTTTAGCTTAAAACCTTTTTTTTACATTAAATGTTAGCTTTCTAGTATCATATTTCTTGTATAAAATTATCTATACAATACACAAAAATATAATATAATAAAAAATATTAATTTATTGATTAGTTTGTTTCTCATCTCTTGGTCACCTTATTGAGCTTCTTGATCCATGAAAATTTGGGTTTTAATATTTTTGCTCAGTACATCCATCGATTTCAATTTAAAACACAATGGTAAATCTTTTTCATTTTTGTGCAGGAGTACAGGAAAACCACACAGACTAAGATGTGTAGTGTAAACTGAAATATCAAACTCATAAAAATACCATTACTTGCCAATACGACTCAAAGTAGTTCTTCTAAAACTACTCAAACTTATTGAGTATTACTCGGATACATCATTTCACCTAATATACATATTAAAAATGTAGCACACATCGGAGCCATTTTCTTAAAGGTTTCTCTAAGCAAGATAGAAAAAAGAGGGGTAACTAGAAAGAGAAATAAATTAAAGAAAAACAGATTTGAATACAAAAAGGACGAGGGTGAGAAAAAAGGAGAGCATGAAAAAAGAGACAGATAGCATGAAATAGAAAAAGCCAGCTAGAGGAAAAAAGAGATGAAAGAGTGAAATAGAAGAAAGACGGAAAAATTTAAAAGAAAGTGAGAGACAGAGAACAAAAGATAAGATACGTAAGAATGAGAGCATAATTAAAAAAAGAGGGAGCTACAAAAAGAAAAATAGAGAGCAAAGAGAAAGTAAGAAAGATATAGTGAGGAGAAAAAAAAGAGAAGAGCAAGAGCAAAGAGTACAAAACAGCAGAAAAACTAGAGCACGAAAAAGAATAACTGCTACAGAATTAACCCTTCAACTATTTCCCTGGCCATCAAAACAATAAAAGAAAATAAACGAGCTGTTTCTAGTCAGTTCATAGCTTTTTAAACCTTTTTCACTATTGAAATAAGCCATTCAATTTTCTTCTGATACAAGGATAATCGTTTATTGTTATATAGATATTGTGATATGGCAACATAAAAAGACAGGGATACAATCAAACATGGCATGAAATAATACTCAGAAATCACAACAGTATCCATTTGTTTATTAACTGTGTGATGCAAAGTGAAAATGCTGAAGCTGGATACCTCGTCATATCTTGTGCTCAACTACAGCTGACGTCTGCTAACAGACTCTTGCTTTTATCATCTTATCACAAAAGCCTGTCATGCAGGAAGCCATTGAGATACAGTCAGGGCAACATACCCTTGCATTTCTCTCTGCAAATGGTTCCAATTGCAAGTGTTTTGATATCCATCCGTTTAATGAAAAAAAAATGTAATAATGGGTTTTGAAGCCGAAACTGAGACATGGAAACTCAACCTTTGTAAAGAAACATATCTCAAGTGCACAAGACATCTCTAATAATTTCAATCTCCATGTGTCTACTTCCCACAGCTCTGTAGCCAATCTCCCTAGATGTTAATGCAAGCTGATCTGCAGACTTTAATGTTCACCAAAATCTGAATAAAAGCGTCCACATCTCTCATAGCGAAGCCAAAACTTGTGGGACAAAAGCACATAAAGAACGTACTGTGCTCATATCAGACACAACCAGACATTTTTGGTGAAGGACATCACTGCACTGGTTACAGAAAAAGAAACGAGGCCATCAAAGATAAAACACAGTCCCTATAGTCACAAACGTAGGAGGTTTAAGATGTTTTGGGGTTGAGTTGGTGCTTCAGGCACTTGATCCTTGACTGTATGAACAGAATTTTGCTGTTAACTGTTGTGACCACTGTTGGAAAGCTGTGTCTTGCGTGTCTCAGCAGGACAATGACTGACTTGAAAAAGTAGTTCAAGACTTTGGCCACCAGTGACTCCCGATCTGAATCCCAAAGAATGGTGATCCGGAATGAGTGATCCATTTAAAACGGACAAATTTTTTTATACAGTCACCGTTTGACAGTAAACCCTTGAATACTATCAACATACAAAATCAGTGCAAAATAACGCATTAAGGAATCCGTCAAAGCATAATCATTTTGTTCGATCACTGTTTTTATGAATATTTTTACTTCTGGAACATTGTTGTCCTCACCTCTGTGTTTTGTGTCTTCCATTCTTCACAAGCGCCTCTCTTTAAAAACTTGATTTTCGTCTTTGAGACCTGGTCATATTTGAGGGTCTTTATCTGTGTGGATCATAAACTTGTCCAATCGGCATTCCACAGTTACCTCTCTAGGTTTTATAAAACACGTCACAATACATCTATATAGAAAACCTAGTGTTAGTTATGGCGCCAACATGGAATATATTTTCTGCAGATTGCTATTTGAGATTTTGATTGACGTAACTGTTTGAAACACTTATGTAAGGGCCAAGGCCGAGAAAAAAAAAAGGTCAGTTGGAGCAAGTAATTTTTTTTACTATCTTTATTTTTGTCAAAAGTTAAAAAAAGCATTTTTTCTTAGTACAATTCCAGGCCTTGTACTTTAAGATACTTGGGATTTTTTTTGATAACCCACACATTTTGCCTGTCTCATCACAGCTTTTTAAAATTTTGTTGAAAATAAACGTACTACGTTCGTTTTTACTTAATTACGGTCAGCTAAATTTCTATGTTCAATGAAGCAGGAAGTCGTACAATGTCTGACTGAAATAAAATTTGTCAAGTCTGTTAAGGGTCATTTAGAATTAAATTTGGAACAGGTATGACATTTTTTTTTTGTAAAAACCTTCAAGAAATGTCATTTTTGTGGGTCTTGTACTTTCACAAACTCCTCCTAGAGACTGTTTGTGACCACCTCCAAACTCCATCAGTCTTATACTGAGGTATGTCGGATTTTAAGTTGTACATAAACTATGTACACACAGCAGCTATCGAAAGTTGACATTTTGCCTAAAAGTCCCTAATTTGCCAACGATGTTAACAGTCCACATCTAAACACATCTACAACATACTGTCTCGGGTATTGCTCAACCAGGTAGCCACAGGAAATACAACATTTAACAATTATCAATTTTAACACATGTGATCAGAAAACAATAAAAGAAAAATATTTAGACTCTTTACTGCCGACTGAGGGTCATGGCATTTGAAATGTGGTTTTCATTGTTTATTTGCCAATATTGATCATTCATTTTAACAATCCTCACTTGATATCTCAAGTGTAGTGCATAGTGCAACAAACTGGCCAGACATGTGATGGCGCCGGAGGTGCTTAAGACCTTTAATTGCTGCTTGCAGCTTTAATCTCAATTGATTTTCAAATAAATAGCAAATTGTTTTTGTGCTTGAGAAACAATTTATCCTTACAGAAGGAGAACTATAGCCTAAAATATCCTTACAGTGCATCTTCTAATGAATTCTCATACTCAACGCAGCTGGCTCCGGACTGAACTGCCTGCCGGGAGACCAGGCTTCGGACTTTAGTAAACCCTGCAATACAACACCTGGAGGGATTTCCTGCAAATATGAATGAGCTGAATCAGTCAAAGAGTGATTCCAGTAAAAAGGTATCAGACACTCGTTTATGGACACAGGAAAGGACTGATTTCAGAGTGATGGGAGCCAATCATGATGTGAGCCAGTTGATTTTTGTGTTGTGTGTGCATTTTTGGGATTCCTTTTCTTCATTATTTACCCAGCTTAAACAAAATACGAAACACTTTAGTGAGGATTTGTAGATCAATCAACATAGGTGCTTTGTTTTCATGAAACAGCTACACTATACTTCATAATCTTTCTGTTTGAAATGAAAAAGCATTAGCCAGACAAATCTGGCTAAAATTAACTTACATGAATCTTAATGACAGCAAACAAACATTAATTCAGAACAAACTCTTTGCCTCAATTGCAGGATACATATTCAATGTAAAATATAGTCCACGTAACATTCAACCTCACCACTGAGATGTTTTTTTCACTCAGAAGTTAATGAAACTGTTTTCGTCTTAACCACAGACAAAGGAACCCACAGAAGTGGCATTGCTTCAAGTAGCTGGCATCAAGTAAGGCACAAAACTGCATTTGCTCCAAAGCAATGTGTGACCTACGGTGGGCACTTCCAGTGTATAGCAGCGAATTGTGATTCAACCAGAATCACGATCTCCAGCACTGACATAACCTTTAAACAGGATAAATTAAACCTTTTTGGTCAAGCTTTTTAGAACATTCAGGGTTACTATGACCTTTCAATTATGTGCACCTTCACCAACAGTTTTCTTAGCAAATGCTGAAGCGGGGTCTTTTAACCCCTGTTGAGAACTGCTTCCTCTCCTCCACAACTTCTGCTTTTTAACAGCTTACAAAGCCCAGCAAAGAAGAAAATCACAGCTACTGCTGCAAAGTATCCGCCATAGACGACAAACTGCAGAACGAAGCAAATCTATGAACATTTTTTTTTAAATCTCTGCATTTCAATCACACTGTCCATTACCTGCAGGGTTACATCCAGCCCCAAACCGGCAGAATCTACGACGATCACAGTGAGGAGCGTCTGCAGTAATAGTGCTATGAAAGTGTTCACCCCAAAAACCAAAGCATATCGTTTCATGCTGAGGTTTGAAGCAATCTGGAATCTGTGACAGTCAGGAGAAGGAAATAGAAGTTTCATAAAATGCAAAGCAAAACACAGCATGATGGTAGCCCATCTTCAAGAGATGGAAAAAAAAGCAACAGAAGGTGGCCAAAGTTCTTTCTGATTAACCATTTCTAGAGACCCATGTTGTACCACTCAGAACCTGCAAAACAAAACCCCAGTATGAGTTTTTCAGGACTGTTCAATTAATACCAAATGCTTGAGTTCTCCTGATGAAAATTTCCAAACAGCACTCCTCCATTTTTCCCCAACCCTATGCAAGCTGTACCATTAGACAGTAATCAGCCATAGACCTTTTCAGATTGAACCAGGCACAAAGCATGACATCCTTCATTGTATTAGTGATAATTACCGATAGAAAGAGAATGGACATTTCGACTTACGTTGCTATGGTGATGAGCAGCATGTAGGCAGCTCTGAAGAGTATGTAGGATGTGTAACAAACCCAGATGTTCTGGACAGAGCCCATGAGGAACACACACACTGTAATGACCCCAGAGAAAATGCAGAGGGCAAGTTCTCCCCACACATTCCAGGACACCTTCACAATGCCCACCATAAATGCTGCGAGGGCACCTGAAGAAAAAATAAAAAATGTGATATAATTTAGGTGTTTTGGCATTTATGCCAATTAGGTGTTTGGAACACTATGAGCTCAAATTGTACAACTTTTTGCCATCTCAACAGACAGGAACCAAAAGTAGAACATTCAAGACAGGCACACTGACCTCCATGAACAGTACAAAGTAAGAACAATATGAAAAGCATAATGATACTGCATTTCCAACTCATACCGAGCAACGTAGAAAGTGTCTCCACATAGCCATTGTAGATCTCGAAGTCTTTGGAAGGCAAGATCTTTTCCCAGAGTGCTTGAGTGTAATTGATCACCTGGAAATAGCCACAGGTGGAAAGAGCCCACCAGACTGACCAGGCTACAAGGGTGGGGGAGGAGTAACACTGCAGGAAGTCAGCCCAGAGCAGCTTCAACACGTCCAGAAAGCCATTGCGGACAGCATTGTTCTGCAGAGTCTAGAAGTCAAACAGATCATCAGTTCAGGATACTGGATTTGAGGAGAAGGCCTCCTGAGGGGTTCAGCAGCCCATTCATTTTCTCTGTTGTTGGGCAAACGCAGCAACAAGGATGATGGTGGACCTGGATATCAATAACGAAAGCTCGGAATCATTCGTGTTTTAGAGTTCCATCAAGTCACAACTCCTTTAAGATTGTATTCATATGCTTGGCATATTTTATTTTCAAACAAAATGTAGTAGTATACTACGGAAAGGGCTTCTGTAAATCGGCCAGTGATGAAAGATCTCCAGGGGCCTAAATAAGGCACACCGTAAGCATTACTTTGGAATATAAGGAGCAAATTGTATGTAATTCTCAAATTGTGCTCAAAAGTGTATGTACCCTGGCAAAAATGTTGGTTTCTTCACCGTTTTTCAGAAACTATGAATGACAGCACAAAACAAAAATGAATGACAACACTCTCTTGGTTGGTGGTTAGGTGAGGCCATTTATTATAAAACAAAATGTATTTAAATCATGATGGACAGAAATGTTCCAAGTGACCCTGGTCAAAACTTTACAAACCCTAGTGATTTTAGCGTGATGACATGCACAACAATTGACTCAAAGGGGATAAAGTGGCTGGTAAAGGCAGCCATCTTCACCTGCGACCTGTTTGCGTAAGACCAATGTTTGTGCATACATTTTTTTAGCTTAATTTATCCACCAAAAAGAAACAATATTAGAAATGTTGTACTTACGGTTGTTTCATCTGGTTTGAGCTGTGTTTCAGGGTCCTCAATTGTCTCTATATGTCGATTTGTGTTTATCGACTCTTTGTTTGCTTTGTCCTGAAAGCTGCTCTGTCTCTCATGAAAGAACAAGCTCTTGCTTGGCATAGGGAGGAACCAAGGGGCAGTAAAGGCTATGCAGGAGGATGTCAGCGTGATGATGCTGAGGTAAAACAGAGGAACGTGTGCCACAGACACCAGAATCTGTCCCAGGAGTGAGCCGATGGCAGAGCCAAACAGAGTCACACTGCGACAAAAAGCAGTCACTCTCTGAAAATGTGAAGGGTGTACCACACTGTAGATGTAAGAGTAGTAAGCAACTTCAGTGGCTGTTGCCAGGCCAAAGATCACCTCCAGGAACTGCATGGCCCAGACTCCCTGTAGCTTCACGAGCATGGTGTAGGTCACTACAAAGCTGGCCGCCTGGAGGATGAGCACGGGTTTGTAGCGCAGGTAATCCGTGGCCAGGAAGACAGGAAAGAGCAGGACCAGGTAAGAGTACGTCCATAATGGATAGATCTCGTTCACCACCTGCGATTAAACATGCAAAGTTACAATTAAGCATTTAATGAAAAAAAAAACTGGTTTAAAATACTCTCCAAAATACAAAAAGAACCAAAGGGCCATTTAATGTCACACTTGCATTATAAAAGTCTATCTTTATCCACAAATAAAATGCACAGTTCCCTTCTCACTATGAGTGATGTATAGCAAGTCCCATGTCTCTAGCATTTCTGAAGCTGAGATAGAGATATGCTACATTGGTTTTTTTTAATGGAAAACAGTCTGTTTGCTATGGAGGAGTTAGTTACATAAAGTAATGTTCGTGAGCAAACATCCAATCAATGAACTGCTCCTTTGTGTAAATATCCAATCAGCGAGCACTAAAGTTAGAGGAGGGTGGGACAACTCCTGTTTCACTCAGCCAGAGAAGTCAGCACTAGGAGGAGATGGCATCAACTTTTTTGCTGGCTTTGTTGCCGAAAACACCAAAGATGGAAAAAGAATGGTCAACCAAAATGTCTCCGTGTGCCAGCAATGTTTTATCAGATGTTATTAAGGAAAAGGCAACATATGAAACACAAGCATTGAGGTTTAGGGCAAACACAAGATTGTGATGTATATTGAGTTCATTGATTTATACTAAAACATAAATTATCTTTATTTTTCAATATATTTAAGGCTTTTTTGTATTTCAGGGAGTGAGTATGGTAGATGTAACGTCTAGTGTTGAGAAGACATCACTCTTTCTAGATGACATTTTTACCAGTTGTTTCTTCACACTAAAAACTCTCCTAAAGAACCTTGTGATACAGCTTTAGTAATTAAGACTGGATTGTGAGAGGGGATTAAACCAAATAAGCCTCACAATATGGGAATGGCCGTATCAAACTGGTTAAAAATAAGTTTGATGTTAAAAGTTTAATCATGTCTGTTTAAAAACTCCCAATGTGTTTATGATCATGTTTTAGATATTCTTAAAGAACTTTAAACCCACTTTAAACCAGCTATACCAGACCATCCAAACTGGCCTGACTCAGATTGCTATATCTTCTCAGACTGATATTACTAATGGAATTCTGGGAAATCGCTGGCAATTCTGAAAATTTTTCCACTGAGTCAACATGGGGTCGAAACTTGTAAAGCTTGTGGAGGTTACCAGTCTGTGCAAGGGCATACCAATCACTCCTGTCCTAATGTAATAAATGCGAACTGGTCCATGGGAAAAATAAATAAATAATTACAGAAATTCACAGCACTGGAGACCTGTACAGGGTGTATCCCAGCCTCTTGCCCCATGTGCGCTAGATAAGATGGACTTTATTAATACCACAATGGGTAAATTCTGTTTGTGCAACAGCATGAGGACAATTTACACATACAACAAGATCAAACAGCAGGATCCATGGGATCGAGAAGTCAAACATATAGGCCTTAAGAAACTGAAAAGTTTTAAATTTAAAATAAGTAATAATAAAAATAGAAATTTAGTGTGTAAAAAACCCCATAATATTGCACATAATCCTAAGAAAACAAAAAGGACTGCTCTTGTTTTGAAAAATATTGTATTTATTGCAGAGATGAGCACCAGCTAACCCCCTGACCCCTAATGGGATTAAGTGGGAAAGAAAATGGACAGGTGGATCGATGGAAACCCAACATCCTGTGTTCACTCCCCTGGAACTAACAAAACAGTCCAGCTCAAACGAAGCCCCTACCCTCCTATGTGGTGGCTTTTAAGCAGGAGAGGAGCAACAGGTGTAAAAAAAATGCCCATTTTAAAATATCATCAAGATGAAACTCTATTGCAACCAGACTGTGTTAGCATAGCAACCACTTTGGCATATCTCTAGCTCAGCTTAAGAAAATTGTTGAGAAATGGGGGTTGATGTGTCACAAACTTTACTCATCTAATTATTATTACTATTTTTATTGTCTATACACACAATACAGTCAAATTAGATTAGTTTACTAAAGGCAAAAAATAAGATTATGGGAACAGTAGTTAGTTTCAGAACTACCCACCACAATAACTTATCCATGTTATTTTTTTACATTTTAATTGTTTAGAAGGCTGTGGCACCTTCTGTGAGCTGTAAACCACGTATCAGACAATATTACCCGTAAGACTGTAACACATCAGGCATTAGTTGAATGTGCTCATCTCTCAACTACAGACACAACTTTATAAACAAAATTTTCTAATGTTTTTCCAAGACTTTTTCACCCGTTTGTGGAACAATCGCGTGGCAAAGTTTAACAAAAACTCGTGATTAAAAAACTCGTGTTTTAGCCATTCTTTCCCATCTCTTTGAGGGCCATCCTCAGCAAAACGTTTTGTGGAAACCACCTGTTTCCGTTACGGTATGAAATCTGTTCATCACAGCCCTGTTTCTACAATACACCCCATCTTACCTCTTTTTCTGTCAAATTTTTATCAGGTCCCATCAAAAATGGTGTTAGAAAAGCTTCCAGAGGTCTGTGGCTGCAGAAAAACCCGTATATACAGAGCAAAACTGTGGGGTAAAACCAAGGCTCGGACATAATCGACAGCTCGTCTGCGACCTCTGAGCTACAAACGATGCTGGGACATTTTTCAATAACTTCCACTCGCCGGTTTAAGAAAGGGTGAGAAGAGTCGTGGCCATAGACATTTTAATAACACTAGACCAAACATCGGTCGCTGGATCGCATGATAACGGTGCTGCCATCTTACCCGAGGCAACGTTTCTTGTATTCATTCTCATGGTTACTGAGCCCCTAAACTGAGGGGTGTGGGGTAAGGGCGTACATCATAGTGGAGGAAAAATAAGATAATAGTGGGAGAAAAATTATTTTTAAGATCTTTTGTGGGGTTTTTTTTTTCACAAAGTTTGAAGGAGAACACAAGATACAGTTTTTTTCTCCATCACATCCCTTTAGATGAAAAATAAAAGGGTTCCGGCTATGTACTGTCTGGACCATTAAAAAAAAAGATTTGCAATCATAAATTATGTATAATAATATAATTATATTAAATAACATACTTAATAATTGGATTATAATAATAAATATATAATTTAAACTAAATTATTTTAATACAATCGTAAAATATTATATTTATATAATTATTACTATTATTATTAGTGTAATCTTTACAGTCTTAGTGTTTACAGTATCTTTACAGTATAGTGTTAAGCATAGCTGAGTTTAATTCGCAGCCAACGTATTGGTGGGTAGCACTGTGGCCTTCCAGTTAGAGGGTTGCCAGTTCGAGGCTCACCGAAGACCTTCCTGGAAGAAGTTTGCATGTTTTCCCCGTGCTTGCATGGGATTCCTCCGGGTACTCTGGTTTCCCACACAATCCCAAAAATATGTGGTTAGTTTATATTTAATAATCTAAATTCCCCCTCAGGTGTGAATGTGTAAGTGAATGTTGCCCTACGATGGACAGGTGACCCACAACCCCCAACCAATATGCGCTAGGTATAGGCACCGGCAGACCCCCGTGACCCCAAAAAGGGAATAAGCGAGTTGGAAAATGAATGAGTGAGTGAGTGAGTGAGTGAGTGAGTGAGTGAGTGAATGAATGAATGAATGAATGAATGAATGAATGAATGAATGAATGAATGAATGAATGAATGCGTGGTTTTGCCGGATGTGCCGTTTAACTGCGTTTTTAATAGCTCCGAGTAATATGGCGGATATGTAGACGTAACGCAGCAAACTAACCAAAACGGGTGTTCTAGGGTTCTTTATATAATGTCTACGGTCATGACAAGCAACAGAAGGGCGCTGGAAAATGACGTAACTCTCACTCCCACTATACATTAACCTATCGCTTTCCACGGAGGGATCGCAATCGCAAAGAAGCAGAGTGGAAGATTCTGCAGTTGAAAGTGCAGGACACCTTTTTAACTCAGCATAACGAGAACTAACAAAAACAAAGTCCATCCGTGACTGATACAAAAAACTGTTAATTGTATTGTAACCTTTAGCTGTTTTAACTGTTTGTTGATTTAACAAAAACATTAAAACAAGAAACATTTTGAAATCACTTAAATTCCGCCTTAAATGGGAAAAACAGAAAATATTAATTGCTAGCTTACTTTTTTATTTTCTCCATTCCTAGTGTCTGTGTCTGGGCAAAGTTCTGGCTACACTTATTGTATAGAGTGAGACCCTTTTGCTTTCAGAACTGCCTTAATCCTTCTTGGCATAAATTCAGCAAGGCACTGGAAACATTCCTCAGACGTTTGCCCAATATTGACATAAAAACCTACATGTTAAAGTCTACATGTTATAGATTCATCCCTAGTCAAAGGCTGTTGAAGATATCTTAAAATACATTTTGATATATCTTTAACTGTAGTTGTGGCTAGTCACATCTCATTTCTAGATATCTGCAAGTATTTTCCAAATAAGGGATATGACTAATATTAAAAGACATCTCAATTGCATTTGTGTCTAGTCAAATAACAGTGGACAAGAAGCCGTTCCACCGAATGGATGTAATTTCTGTCCCTGGGACTTTATATGTATAAAAATGCATAAAAATTGTTTCATGAACACATTTTATTAATAAGCAAAGTGTGGTACATACTATTCTTATAGCAAATTTACGCTATTTAACATATTGATAAAATCCACATAAAACAGGAAGGTTAGGCAGGAAGTTGCATCACTTGGATTTTTAGAAGGCTATAGGAATAGCAAAGGTAAGTTCTCTCGATTTCTTATTCACATATCTGATTATTTTCTTGATGATATCTTGGAGCGTCATTTTAAAAAATACTATCCTGTCACTCTAATTATTTCAGAGCTTTAAATACTGTACTGTAGTTCAGTAATTGAATTTACAAAATGTTCCGCACCATGTGGCTATTAAGCATTTATCTGTTGTTAATTCTTTGCTAAAAAAACAGTCCTGTTACTTTTAGTCCTGTTACTTATACAAAGAAAAACAAGAAAAAACTACATACATCTTTTGATAGGTGAGTACACTCTCTTTTATGTAGGTGAGAACATGAAATGCAGAGATGTTCTCGGTGGTGGTTCTCGAAAGAGCTATTTCTGGAAGTGATGGTAATGGTTGTAGATATTTGTAAATTGAATTATGACTTGTCAGAAACGAGTTGTGACTATTAAAGAAAGAGGATTACATGCTCAAACGGCTTGCCATAGACGTTGTTTACAGTTTACCGTTTATTATAAAGGTAACGGCACAGCACCCCTTACAGCGGGCTACAGTATATCGAGTCTGTACCGCTTTGTACCAATAGGTGCCGGTAATGCGCTCCTTTCTCTACCGAAGACCACTACCCGCACTAGAGAAGAAACCGTAGCAGGAAGAGCGCTCCTGTTGTTCGGAAGTAACGGAGTACTCCATATTTTGATTACGTAATTAGATTACAAAAATCGAAAGTCTGCGTTAGTGTTTGCCAGTTTCACTCGTGCATCGAAACATTATTAAACAGTGGTTAGCACACGCGATATCCGTCATTTGTTGCCGCGTTTGAAAGAGCCGTGCACTCTTCCCAGGCCTCGTGAGGACATGGAGCGCTCCCGCGCAGCGTTCGACCACTGGGTTCACAGACGCCACTTCACCTTCAGAGACGCGCGAGGAAGAAACATCACCGTGCAGTGCAACCTTTGCCTCCCCAGGATTAACATCCTTTCCACCTCCAGGGATTCCACATCCAACCTCAAAAAGCATTTAGAGGTACTTTTGCTTTATCTCTCAACGTCCCACTGCTGCAGAGTTGGGTGGATGTATGAAGTCTGATAGTAACTGGGGGTAAAGGTTACCTGAGTGAAGGATGAGGCAAACCAGCCTCATTTACACATGTTGCCATGGGATGCCAAGAAACATGGTTTGCATCAGGGTTTACAATTGGGGACTAATTTGTTTTCAAAATGCCTTAAATTCGGAAATGTTTCAGAAAAAGGAAGTTTTAAGCTGTAATAGTGTCATAATGAGTCTCTAATACCTTAAAAAATTTACATTTTAATATAAAACATTTATCATACACTTAATATTTATTGTTCCACCAAATGGTTTAAATCAATGTTTTTTTTTACCATACATTAATTCCCACCAAATAAAGTATTTTTTTAATACAAGATTTATTGAACAATTATATTGATCCCCAGCTTGTTTAAACAGTCAGCTATATTTCTCTATGAAAAATGGCTAAATCCAGTTGATGTTCAGTTTAAAACAATATTTCTGTGCAATGTTATATTTATTTATTTAAAGTTTTTTAAAGGAGTTTGCAGTTCTTCCTGTGCTTGCATGGGTTTTCTCTGGGTACTCCGGTTTCCCCCCATAATCCCCCAAAAACATGCGGTTAGAATAATTGAGTAATCTTGGGGTGTTTTCTCACTTGACTTGTTTACTTCGATTTTCCTTTTAGTTCGGTTCGTTTGGGCAGGTGAGAATACAAAAACTCTAGACTACACCAAAAGCTGACTAAAAAGCCAGTCTGAGATCTGGTTGACGAAGTTCCAAACAAACTCTTGAGTGGTTCGTATGTGGTGAGAACATGATCGAACTCTGATTCAAACCAAACAAAAATGAAGACGCATATAAACTCATGCTTTTTGAGCGAATACAGACACCGTACTCGATTGCGCATGGCATTACAAGTTGGCGTTTGTAATCTGTACATCATTTGCAACATGCTTCATAAGAAATTAATAGAAATGATAAAGTAAAAGATGCCAAGAGTCAAAATCAAGCAGCGAACTCTGCAGATAATCAGAGACATTATTTCCAGTCAGAACACAATCCAACTGCAAGATTGTGACTCATTGACCGCTCCAGATTTTAGTGAACCAAATATCTCACGACCAGCCTGCGACTCACCTGTGACTCTTTGGAAAGCGAGTCTTTGGAACTTCACACTTTCTGATCTGCCTGCAATTCTGGGCAAATATGATTGTCTGCGACTCAATATCGGGGCTAAAATTGTGCAGTCTGAAACTGGCTTTACTGATCTTTCAGAAATCCGCTTGCCCCACCTAGAGGATCAGCCCACCCCCCAACATATCACAAAATTGCAGTTCATAAAAATATAGATCATAAATAAATATTTTCAATTTCTTAAATCATTTTAATTGATTGCAAAATAGTTGTATGTTAAATGATTTGGGAATGTAACCCACCTCTAGTACTTGGTGTCATACAAACGCTTTCCCAATAACATGGATGTATATGTTGGCATTCCTTCAGCGACAGCAAAGTAAAGTGACAGAAACTACTTTTTAATTAGAGTCTGTCCACTTGCAAAAAGGAGGTAAATGTGTTGTGAAGTGCTGCAGATGAATTTTTATACATTTAAAGTGTTAAAACATCCGTTTGCTTTCACAACTGGCTGACTGTGTGTGCTTCATAATGGAGCCTAGAAGTGGAGGATTGCTCAGATGCATCTGGACTTTGTTGTTTATGGACTCTGGTGATCATTGTTAGCAGTGGGAGCAAAATCAAACAGCTGCAGGTATTGTGGTACTGAAATAAGTTGCCAGTTCATGTTTAATTTCAGTCTAGTCACTACCGTTAAGGCTTGTGCCTATCCATGAGAGAGAAAGACCAGGAAAGCAAACACCCATGGAAATTGAAAATTATCTTGGCTGGAATGCATCGGATGAAAGTGCCACCATCAGAGACTATATAAGCAGGTCTATCTGTAGTTTTATCTGCATCTCTACAAAAAATCAGGTTATAGAATCATTGACCTGTTCAGATATTGGAATTTGTCCAGTGTCCTTCAACTTTTTGATAAACACTCTTTCAAGAAGGGATACAGTGGTTCGCCTTTAAATGAAAACAGTGTTTACAACTCAGTGACTTGGTAGTTTGTCATGAATATTAACAGACCAGGTGGCGTTGCATCGACTCCTACAACAAGCGCTGTTACGTAACTTTGCTTTTAAAATAGGAAGTACAAAAATAATACAAAATAATACAAAAATAAAGCAAACTGTTAAGTTTTTTTTTCTTTTTAGTTAAATACAAAGCTTTTATTTTTTTCTTTAATGTGATAGGGTATCGCCGGGATCTTTCTCTCTTTTAAAAATTTATTTCTTTGTGGCTGTCTGATGGCTTTTATTTCCTTCCCGCTTTAGCACTGAATACGTGTTTACTGCCCTTACGCCACAAAAATGGTCATGTGATCAAAATGTTTGCTGTGGCTTGGATTTGTTGCATTCTGCTCTAAATAAGAGATGCTGCTTTCCATGCTTTGACAGAAAATAGAAGTGAAGTTTTATTTCATAATTCTAATTTAAGTTTGGGCGTAGTTCTAACCATTCTCTAAATTATTACTGACCTTTGAAACTTCTTTATTTGCACAATTTTGTGTCTCCTCTTTTAATTTTGTGTAGCAGTTGTATTGACGAGACGCACAGGTTCAAGTTCTATTTGTGGGACTCAAGTTGATTAATCTCTGAACACAAAGAACTAACAAGATAAAAACAACAACAGATCAGAAAACTTCGCAATCTAGCATTTTTTGAGGCAAAAAGTTCTATTTTGAATGATGAGCCACAGCACAAGTGTATCCATCATGGAAAACCCCGTCTCTGCAGTATCCTCCTGACTACCTACAAGTTGTGTATTTTACTACGGCACATCAGCTACACAAATGTCGAAGTTTAATAAAAAAAGTATATATTTGCAGAACCCTCAAATCAGATTTTATTGTAACAGAACTTAATATTCATCAGATATTTTGTAAAATAAGCCAATTGTATGACCATGTCCATGAAATATTTTATACGCAAAAATATGCAAAAGACACATTTTCTTTAGTAGTGTCTTCTGGCAAAATATATAAAAACAGAAAGTTGTTTTTTTTTTTACACATGGAGCCCAACATAAAAGGTGATTGAATCAGTGCAGCTCCAAAACTGTAACGACTGTACAATACAGCCTGAGCATCAAGTTTATTAAGACGTGGCCCACGAAGTTACATGATTCGTCCGTGTATCATTCACTCTCATCCAGTCATCTCACTCATACACGAGATAAATGTAAACTAAAACAGAATAAACAATAACAATACCCCAGGGGGCGGCACGGTGGGGCCAGTTAGAAGGTTGCCGGTTTGAGGCTCGCCGAAGGTTACCAACTCAAAAAAGAAGGGAAAACTATTATACAGACACTCACCTTTTAAAATGAAACATACATTTAGTATGTAGACAAATAAGCTGTTACTTTATTTTGTAATGCAACCATAAACACATTAACAGTAGGTTTAAAAGTAAAACGTATTGGGTTTAACACGCCAAAAATATACCGTTATCATACTCATCACACATGATACTCAATTTTACATCAATACAGAATATGATTCTTTAACTTACGTATTCACACAATCAGCAATTTTCTGCCAACAATCTTGTTCAGCTTTGGCAGCAACCACAGTATTACTTCAAGACAATAATTTATGTTTAAACTCATTGTATTTCATTTCAAACTTTAAGGTTTGGAGGTTTGTTTTTGTCAAGTCGAAACCGATCCAGTAATACTGAGTTAAGCCACATTCATGGCACTGGCCTCAGGGATTGTAACACCACCAAACAAATCCACATCTTGTGATACTTGATCAATGACTCCTCAACCCACTCATCTAGAAATCAATGACTGATTCATATTGATTCAAGAAAGTGACTACCCTAGTTATTACATTAATAATTTATAGATAATATTAATTTTGCTCTTTTTTTGTTTGTTTTTAACCGCTGTTAACTTTGCTACTGCCTCCATTTTTGTTATTACTACAATTACAGCGAAATTTCAGTGTTTTAACTATTAATATGTATCATATTATGCAGCTGTTGGAAGATTAGAGTGCAATTAATTTTGGTACATCTGCCATATTTATGCATTTTTATATACTTTTAAAAAAGCAAAAACTTCCCATTGAAATCAACCCTACAGAGAACCTGAATCCTGCAACAGATCACAGTTTTCATGAGCTTCTAGCCTTGCAGCTAGAGACACCAGTTCAAACATTTACAATCGTCATTCTGTCGGGATTTGCATCAATTACTGCAATTTTAAGTATACACGTAGGTTAGGTAAAACATTTGTGCGACGCTAACAGGGGCACGAGTACCCCCAAACAAGTGTATGAGTTCTCCCAGGGGTACCTCAATTGTCAGTGTCTGATGAGGAAAGCCAAATCGAGAGCCACCGAATGAATTAGTAAAGGTTGAATTCACTTAAAACACTCCGGCAGATTTCTGGATAGGAAGGCGCAATGAGCACTCAGTGTTGTGCTAGAATAAGTACCCCTGTCATGGGGACGTGCGCAAGCAGCAATAATGAAACTAAAATTGGTGTTTGCTGCCAAACTCATTCTATTTTTTTGAGTTAAATGCTTTTTTTCCCCTTGAATCGATTACTTCTCTTAAAGTAATAATTTAGTGTAAAATGTACTGTTTGTAGTTTTTCCATGTTCATTCTGTTTTACAGACAATATTTGTTATTTTCAAGAATGCATATTTTCAATTTTATTTTATGTACGCAAACAGAATATTTGAGGGGTGCTTTCACGGCACCTCCACCTGCCAAATAGTGCCCCTTACACTAAAATCTCTTTCGAAACTCGTTACCCAGACGCAACAACTGTTGGACAAAGCATACCAGTCATTTCCATCTATTCCCTTGTAATAAAGCCTTTGGGTGAGGTGGACCTGCCGTGAGCAGCACCCCTTGAGATATTTCACTGTTGTGTCCTGAGCATCGAATGCCTTTAAAAACAAAAACTATGGGGCAAATATGATGAAAAGGGGAGAGTTTCATCTCTAAATCACAGATATCGAAAGAGATTTTGGACGAGGAGCACTATTTTGTTGGCAGAGCTGGTGTGAAATTAGACGTTGTGTTTGCATATCTAAAATTAAATGAAAAAGTATTCATTTTTCATAATGTTGGCACTAGGTGAAGAGTCATATAAATTAACTACGGGAATCAAAAGCAGAGTTTCCACTTCTGCAAATTTTGGTTGATTATAATAAGGGTATCAATGAGATCTGCTCCACTTTTGTACCAGCCTCAAGAGCCTTAGCCTAAATTGCAGTTTGAGTCACTTCCACTTTAGCTTTCTGAGGGATAGTCGTCCACTTGGTTTAAATGCAAACATGTTATGTTTATCGATTTATCATGTTTCATTTGATTTACTTTAGTGATCTGTAGTTTTGGATCATTATGGGATTATACTACTTTGACTACAACCCCCCTCTAGAATTCAAAAAGACTTTTACGACCCATTTCAGAAAGCCACAGACTGTGCAGAAGAATGATGGTTTTATGGGACACTGCTTAACTTTCTAAGTTGTAGTTGTTTTTGAAGAATCACTTTCATCCATTTGCATATGTACGTTTGCTCACCAGAACATCATACATGTCTAAATATCGACTTTTTCCTCTTTCATTTAAGTGTCACACACCTGAGCAGATCCGCAAACATCAGCCTACCAAAATGCCGGACCCTGAGCCACTTTTCCCCCCATCCAAACGGTGGAAGTCTGCCGTTTGGAATTATTTTGGGTATTATAAAGACTCGGAAGGTGACATCGTTGTTGATGGTTGTCCAGTTTGTAAAATATGTCGGATAAAAGTGTCGGCAACCTGTGGCAACACCTCAAACATGCAGCACCATCTCCGTGAACACCACAACATGGATTTCGGACAGAATGTAAGTGGAAATTAAATAAATTGACAGCTAATATATTATATATTGTTTTTCATTTTCAAGTGTTTAAAGGGGTTGTAAATTGAGAATCAGTGCCATACATTGAGCATTGAGAGAGTAAATAAAAACAATATGTTGGCTTCACAAGCCACCATAATAAAATAAAATCTTGTACTGGCCACAGTACAAGAAAAATTTCAAAGTCCTGTGGTCAAGTTTTTGCACGGTTCATTATGATTAACCCTAAATTATGAGATGTATTTAAGCAAAAACTGTTAAAATTTCAGACAAATGGGCCAATTTTAAAACCAGAAAACACGTAGCTATGACATCATGAAAAATGTTTCTATTATTGTTTTTGAACACATTCTTGTTAAATTCTAAATTTGGTAAAAGACATACATTGTCAATTTTATTTGCTGCACTTTTTGGTGGCGCTATAACTAATGCTGTTGATTACTATGTAGATGTGCTCAGACGTGAACTGGTAACATAGTTTGTTGGTTGATCAGACTATGTAATCGGACTTGTTTCAAAATTCAAACATCCTTCAAACACTGCTGTAGCAGTATGAAAATGGCAGATCATCAGCAGATGAGAAGAAAAGAACAAAAAATAAACAGTTAAAATACGTAGAGCACATGTGTCAAACTCAAGACCCGCAGGCCAGATGTGGCCTGCCATGTAATCTAAAGTGGCCCGCGAGAGCTTAAAAGTTTTGAGTGTCTAAAAAATAAAACGATATTTCCGCATCCATACTCACGAGTGAAAACTGCAGAGCTGCCGTTTCTCACACATTGAATGTAAGACTCACGCATTTGAATTATCTCTCACGCCACACCTCCGATTTCTCACGCTAAAATACATTTCAAGATGTGAAATGGACAACAGCTAATAGTTTATCTGTGATCTGTTTCTGGAGCCTGATGATAAAAGATGATGATCGATATGCATCGTCTTCAGCCTGTGAGGGTTTTTTTTTTCGCTAAACAAATTACAAAAATGCTTTTTTTCTTTATTCACTCTGACAGTTTGATCCTTCATTAATGGAGTTATGTGGGTTTTCATAAGCTGACAAAAATCAAAAGGATTTATATCAGAACAATTAGCATACAATTGTTTCTATGCAACTGAATTGTCACTTGAATAAGTTATAAATAATGAGTCATTTAACATTAAGGAGTAGTTACATTTATTTTACATTAAAATAATTATAAATTAATTATTAAATGAGTATTATTTTACATCTGGGGGGGGGAGGGGGGCAGATTCTTTTAAAGGTTTAAAGGAGGGCGCGACCAAACAAGTTTGAGAACCACTGGTGTAGCACACCATTAGTGTAGCACACAAGCATTAGTGTAGTAAATATACACTGTAAAAAAATATGGATGGTGTGACACCACCTACTGCCATTGAGCTCATAGGAAACCATTTTCAAGCTGGAGAGGAGGCTGCCATTGATGGCTGCACATGCACAAACGTGACTTCCTGTAAAGGATGGAACCGTCGTGCTTGCAGATCTCCGCCTCGAGTCTGGCTCACACATGCCCCTCTCACACGTAGCTGTTATATACAACTTATTTTGTAACTGTAAACAATAATTTGTACAATAATAAAACAATAACAATTTCTCTGAATTTGATCGTTGGCAGCGTAAATAACCTTTTCCAGCAGTAAGTCAGCTCTTTTCTGTGTAGCTGTCAATCACATAGTCTCTCCTAGTTTTTTTAGGGAAAATTTAAACCATTGTGAACCACACGAAAATAAACTTGAGCCGAGAAAAAAAAAACTATTGAAGTTTTTTCACTGTATAGATAACTTTTGAAAATCAATAAAATACCGTTCTTTCTGAGGAAATATTTTTTTAAAGTTCAGCTTTTTCCCATAGACTGGTATTGGGTGGTAATCATTGTTTGGCTTCTCTCCACCGGTCATGTGACACAGTCGGTAGCAAGTCACACATAAAAAGCACTGTAAATCGAATTTCAGGTTTCTTCAATGACTGGCAGACAAATTCGTTTAATACCTAACAACCTAAACCTGATCGATGTCAAGACAAACTGCCTCTTTAAAAAACAAGTTTAAACTCTAGCTCCCCGGCAGCTCCTCGTCGGCAGCACTCATGCAGCTCCAGACCATGACACTCCCACCTTCATGCTTGAACTGTAGGCTAGACACTTGCCTTTGGACTTAATCTGATCCAAACCTGTTTATCCTGGTCTTATAATACCACAGGACCTTTTTCTGTAATAACTATCTTTTCAAAAAAAAAAAAAAGATTATGTGATAGAAATCGTTACAATTTATCATACTGTGAAATACAATTTTGGTCATTCCCCCCAATATAGCCTCAACTATCTGTCTGGGTTTTCTTGTGTATCATTTCTCAGTGCTGTCAATCGATTAAAAAATGTAACGAATTAAACACATTTTTGTAATGTTTGTAATATAAAATGTAAATTATTCACGTAAACCAAAGATAAAGAAATTATTTAAGTTCCAAATATTTTTTGTTTAACTTTTAACACTGATTTTCTGATTTTCACAACCCCTGCGATAAACCATCAATATCCTCCAAATTAACTGTTGGCTTGACTACCACATTTATTATAGTTTATTGATCACACAAACAAATAATATACACACAAAAAAGCAAAAGACCCTTGTATGGAAAACCTGGATAACAAAAGACTTCTCCAAAGGAGGAGGAAGTAACAAATATAAATGAACGCACTATAAAAATAAAATAAATAAAAGCACTTCATATTAATGGCTGCGAGTGCTACAGAGTCATTCAGACATGAACATATTTATTCTAGTAGCTTTAAACAGACATACTGTACCGGTTTCCTCTTTTCATTCAAGTCACCCTGTTTCAATGAGGTTCAACCATCAACCACACCCATCTGACCACATGTGTCTTGATAAAGTTAAACAGAATCAAAGTTGACATAATGCAGATAAAGTCAAGATAACAAAGCAGAGACAGAAGTGAGCACAAAGTTACAGAGTTCTTATTGTTGATTCGATAAGGGGTGGGACAAACGATTGGGAGTATAGGACTCAATCAGAAGGCTCTTGTAGGAGAATGGCAGAGCTTCTGCATGAAAGGCTACAAAACACCAGACTCATTTTGTACAATGATCCTCCAGAGATGCTACAAGCTCAGTGAGTTTCACCAATTCTTACTGGGGCTACAGTTTGGATGGTGGCTGCTCTCAGCTGAACGTTCGTCTCATTCGGTATGAGTTTGATGAACTATTGCTGGTCTGCTCCTGCACGGCGCCTGTGCATTTGACTCCGGTCAGTAAATCAGTTTTATAATCTATGTTATTACAAGAAATCAATGCGTAAAACCTCTAACTGTGCTCTCATTTGCAATTAAAGGCCAATACACACAGACCCAAATTTTTGTTGCAAAGTTTCGTGTGACATAGCGCTTCGATCCAAAACTATGGGTGCCAACGGGAGCACACACATCTGACTGTTGTGTTTTCTCAAGGAGAATGACCAATAAAAGATGACTATTTTGATGACACGGGTAGGATGTAAAAGAGCTACTTGGTGGCGGTCTTCCCACATTTTTTTTATAGCGACTTTGTACAGGAAAGAAATAGCACGCCACAAATCCTCTGTTACACACTTTTGTCAAACAGCTCTTTATGATCAGCCACCAACAGTATAAACTTCTTGACAACAAAGACTTTTGTTCTGTCTTGATTTCTTCTGTCAACGTCTTCTTTCCTGTTTGCCCATTTGGCGTAAAGTGCATCTATTGTATCGCCATCTTCAGGCAGGGACCGTCATTGCATCAATATTTCTTCAACCCTGTTGCAAAGTCATCCAAAGATTTATGCGAATGTCAATTCGGAGCAGTGTGTAGAGGAGTTAGCTTGCAGTCAAACCTACATGAGAAACTACTTTAGTAATATAAAGTAAACATAGTGATTTAGAGTCATAGTCAGCGTTTCCCTTACCATTATATTAGGGGGGAGCCCCGCCCCCCCAACGGCACCCCCCGCCCCCCTTGAAGGTCAAGTTAATATTATTTTATTTTCGTCGAATAACGACAGAAGTAATTTATATATAACAGGTCTTTTCTTTTTTTCTTTTATTAAACTAAATAGCATTATGTTATTTATACGATGGCATGTAATTTCTGTCTCAACGTTTGCGCATTTACAATTGTCCTCCGTATCGCGCACGGCGGAGTTCCGCTCCGATGCACGTGCACACACACACCCATCAGCGGACAGAGAGAGACCGCGCTTCGGAGAGTATGTCGCAGCAGGCAAAAATATCTGCGTTTTTTAAACACTCCCAAGGTGGTGACGATGACAGCACGTGTTTTGCTGCGAGCAGCAGCCGGTGTAGCTTTCCTACTCCGAATCAAAGTACAGAAAAGAGCCCAAGTGCTGCATGCCTTGCCCCTGACAAGCAGCAAAAGTCTAGCCACCACAAAACGACAGGTTTTGACCCAGCTTGGCTGTCAGAGGGGAAATACTCCCCCTGGCTGTACAAGACTGATCTTGGTAAGTAAGTAAATACACACAAGCATGAATGAACGAATTGACAAATAAATTGCTTAATTAATAGCTAGCTAGTTAGTTATACAATGGCATTTCCTGCTTTAAACTATCACTATGTTAAGTTGATTTTTACTGTTGTTACTATCAGTTATCACTTTTAAAGCCTAACAGTTAATGTATTTACAGGTCAAAACAGACATTCGCAATAGGCTGCAAGGGGACCATCTTGCAGCCTGCATGCGGATCTCAATAAATGGGCCAGAAGTTTCAGACTATCCATACCAAGATGCTCTGGAAATGTTCTTTCAGAAGCCCAGAAAGATGCACTGCAGTGACAAAAGCTGCACACTTTTTGAATAATTAACATATTAAAATAAATCTGATGTTTAGTGTTTAGTTCAGTGTACAGTTGTTTAGTTATTCTACAGTAATTGTTCAGACATTATAATATATTGGTATACTGCAATTAAAAGAAAGATATAAACAGTAAACACTATTAAGTGTTTGTGTGAGTGTTTTGCCGCTCCACCCATAACACCCCCCCCCCCAAGGCAATGATCCTGGGGGAAACACTGATAGTTATTTTTTTATATAGTATTTCCAAGTTATCATGAAAGATCCAAACGGGATATTGTTTCTAGTGAAGCAATAAGCTGTAACAAACAGTGGTATACTTCAATTTGTACTACAATGGAAAGTGGTGTACCATAGTATAATATCTATAAAGGCACACTGACATAGATATCACTTTAGTTATAGTATAACCACAGAAACAGCCGAATTACAACAAATGTTACTGCAAGTATTTCACTATAGAAAGGTTAAAAACATAGTATTTACAAAAATTACATTATTTTTAAAAGCCTGGATTTTAAATGACAAAACCTGATATAACAAAGTTTTAAGATTAATCATTGCTTTGTTTTTGCAGTGAATGCTAAATAAAGGTGATTTCATAAAGCTTGAAAGAAACATGTAGATGTTACCAACACCGGCACACTTCATTTCATTTGTTCATATTTACATTTATGAAATACATTTATTCATATAGAATTTGCCTTTAAAAGGGTTTTCTCATCTCTCTTTTAGATACTGGAGACTCCGTCTGTGCCATCACTAAGATCGTCTCTGATGTTTGGAACGGTTTAGTTCATGGCTCCATAGATGAATGGAGGTTCTGCTCTGCTGGGAGCACTAGACAAATCTGTTCAGGCTGACGGTTTCATTAAAACCCTGTCTGTATAATGAATCTTTTCATGATTTTCATGATAAATGGAGCTAGTCTCCAAAACAAACTCGTCTCATCGCTGCGTTCTCCACATTCCTTTCACAAATAAATAGTGTAATTAGAGTCAGTGAAATGTTTGCCATTAACATTCAACAATCATGTTCTGCATAACCATGAGGCAGCTTTGATTTCCCAACCCATCTCCCTACACTACCCCATCAAAAAAAGTGATAAAAAAAAACACAGATACAGATTTCCATAGTATATACAATCAGAATACAGGCACACATTTGTTTGTTTGTCTATATATATACGAATTATATGTGTGTAGACATGTGAGAAAATTCCCTGCAGAGATAGCATCTGATTTTTTTTTTCATTATAGTACAGATGAGGTATTTTTTTTTAAATATGAAAGAAATTTTTATTCTTGTACATATTAAAGTTTGAAAAATACTTGTCAGATATCAATGCCTACTTTGCATTTCTTGTATATTCCGCACCATTTGTGCTTGGTGGGAACGTACCTTAAGGTTTTTTTTTTATGTACTCAAGCTGGAGGTGGGGCTAGATGATGTCACAGACGAGGGTAGGGCAAAGGTGGCCTTTGAATATTACGTAACTTTTTCAAAACCTTCTGTGGCAGGTGCTATATTAAAATAAACAAACAAATCTAGCTTCTGACAATTTTAGGCTTCTTTTACTGCTCCACCAATTTACCGTTCCACGTGCGAATGGATCAAGCATGTTTAAGTTTCTCAGTTTATGACTTTTAACTGTGAAAATGTATTATTTTTGACAGACTGCTAACAGGTTACAGAGGATGGGAAAAGAATGGTCTAGTTTTCAAGTCATCCAGATAATAGTTTGAAACCCCATCGTGATTTGTAGGGATGGGGAACTTTGTCTTATTGGACTTACATTTGTCCAATGCATTCACCAAAGTGCAGTCTAGTCCATACAATAAGAAATGTGAATTTAATAATCATAATAGGTATATAATCCGTTACAGACAGACAATAGCATGTCTTTACTCCATGTGGACAGATCATGATCACCTTTTGTGTTTCTGAAAGCTATTGTGTCTTGTGTAGTGCTTAACCTTACAGTCCCACTGTTTAAAGCAGTGCAGTCGGCGATGCAGTTCTATTTCTGATGTTTTGATTAGTGCAGCTTGTCTCAACACCTTATTAAAGTGGCTGTTTGTAGATATTATTTGTCCGCCAATCAAAAGGGAAATGTTTTTCTATTACTAGTAACTAAAATCTACTAGATAGTCTGTGTGTTTTAATCCACACTCTATAAGGTATGTGAAATTAAAGTTAGAGTAATATTATAAATCAATTGTCCCAATGATCTTTGGGTGGTTTAGTAATACCAGTTAGATTCCGAAGGGCTAATGGATGGACCCTCAAATGTTAAAATAATTTCGATAATATCTGATTTGTATGTTTGTCAGTGTAAAAAGTCATTTTTCATTGCTCAGTAAGAATATGAACATTAACAACAGTGTGTTTCTGCAACTAAGTATAATTTAAATAACAAGTAGCTTGAGAATGATTGACAGCTTGTAATTAGGCAACTGAACAATGGTTGTGGGGAAAGTTGTATGTTCCAGAAGCTGCACACTGTGCTCTGGACAAAAAGTGCTCCTTTTTATGGGGTGTAGTAAAAGTTCTTTGCTCAGAATGTAATTTGGTAGTTTTTTTTTTTACGACGTGGGGCTATATGTAAATAAAGTGCATCTAGCATAACACGAGGGGGAGGAGCTTGAACTGGAGGACACAATTAAGTCTTAACTGTCTTATTTGTATATTCATATACTTGTACTACAATGAAAGTTCCAGTGAGCCATTTTAACAATTATAATTATAATTTGGACTATTTTACAATATGTGGAATTAGTCACAGCAACGTTTAATCTAACAATGTACTTTTGACTTGCTCTGACACTCTCAAATTTTTAAAGTGTACTAACAAATGTTTTGTTTTTTTCCCCATCTAGAGAAAGCATGCCATGCCATGCAAAAAAAGAAAAATTGAACCACACAGTGATGAGCCGACCTATTACGGACCATGCATTCCTGAAAATGAAACAAGTGACCAATCAGAAGTAAAGGAAGAAAGGAATGATGCCAGTGTTTACTATTATACATCTCAATACAGGCTGAATTCCTTGATTTTTAATTTTATTGTGGAGGACGTGCAACCCATCTCGACCCTTGAGCAGCCTGGCTTCATCAAGCTGATTGAAGCAATGAGCCGAAGCAAGAGAGTGATGACACCAAAGGACTTCATCAGTAGACTCGAAGTAACATTTGATAAAATGAAAGCAGAGCTGAAAACCAGGCTGGACAAAGTGAAGACGCTGTGCACTACTGCTGATTTGTGGACTGTGGAGGGCAAGAGTTATTTCATAATGACTTGCCACTGGCTTGAGGACAATTTCGAAAGAAAATCTGCCGCTCTTGTATGCACAAGCATCCCAAGCAACTACACTTGTGAAACCATTATTGCTAAGATTCAAGAGGTTCATGCTTCATACGGCATAGAGAGCAAAGTGCAGGCCATAGTCACTGACAACGGCAACAATTTCGTAAAACCCTTCAAAGAGTTCTTTTCAGTCGATGACCAAGTGCCGCAAAGTAGGTTTGACGATTTGACCAGTGTGCTTTGCAGTGGAGATATGGGTGAAGACTTCTTTCTGAGTTATTTCTTACCCCCACACCAACGCTGTGCAGGCCAAACTTTGGCCATGATTGCAACAAAAGATCTTGCAAATGCCGTCTCAAAAGGACCAGCAGGGAAAGTACGCATCAGTGCAACTGAAAAATGTGCCAAGATCTTTCACAAGGCTCAGTCCTGCCCCAAAACAGCAGAAGCAATGGAAATCATTGCAAACACGACATTCGTTCTCCCTCGTGGGAACCAGTGGAGCTCAGAGTACTGTGCCATCACTAAGCTGATGGCACTCAATGAGTCAATACTCAACACGTTGTCCGAACTTCTGGGTTTTTCACGTTTCACACCAGAAGAAATGGCATATCTTACAGAATATATGGAAGTTTTCAAACCAGTGGCTTTTGCTCTTGATCTTCTGCAAGGTGAAGAAAAGTGCTTCCTTGGCATTGTGATACCGACACTGTTGACCCTTAAAAGGAAGCTGGAAGAGAAGGCGTCAAACACTCGCCTCTTCTCCAAGGCGATACAAGAGACTGTGAATGCCATCGACGCCAACTTCAAGCAGGTTTTTGAGAGCTCCGATGCCAGACTGGCCACAGTCACTATGCCTCAATTCAGAATGTGGTGGCTACCTGAAGAGGAGAGGGAAGTGCTGCGAACTCGGTTGATCACTGAAGTCTCCCAGGTGGACCAAGGCATTGAAGAACCAGAGAGCAACGGCGGGTCAGCTCATGAGGACGAATTCTTCTCGTATGGTCCAGGAAGTCCTGGTTACAAAATTGGAAAGAGGGAAGCGTCTGAAGAAGTTTGGCTGTACCTCCAGGGAACTAACAAAGAACTGAAATGCCTTAATGAGTTTCCAGCAGTGAAAAGTGTGTTCGTCAAGTTCAACACGACTCTTCCATCAAGCGCACCAGTACGACAACTTTTCAGCAACGGGAGATATGATGTGACCCCGAAAGACCATTTCCTCTCGGATGAGAATTTTGAGCGTGTGCTCTTGCTGCGCTACAACAGTAAAATCATCACAGCGTTTGAATAGATCATGGTGAAAACAAACCCTTGTAGTCGTTAAAAGATGACTTTGACTTTTTTAATTAAGGACTCTTTGAATCTGTAGTGTTTAGTGTGTTTTAAAAGCATGTATTAGAATTGCTTTGACCTTAACCATGTTAGACTACAAACACAGATGTAAAAACACAAGTTGTGTGAAATGAACTATTCCTGTTTCACACAACCATCATTTTCAAAATGAAAGCGAGTCTCTGGGTGGAGAAAAAAAGAGTGGTGTGAAGAAAAGCAAGAATAACAATGTCTTACTCTTGTGTACAATGCTGAAGGAAGGTATTGTCATTATCTGAACAATAATGTAATATATTTAGCATTACTTTTTATACTGGTGATGTAGCCTCTACTTAGGGTTTTCTTACCACCGGAGACTTGCTTTATCAAAATGGCAGCTGCGTGACAAACAATTACAAATAAACAGTTCCAAATTCACATACTACATGCCTTAGAAATAAAAAAATAGAAAAATCACATTAAACAAAATTTTCATTTTGATCTACATTTTTAAAATGTGTTTGTCTAGTTACTACACCCTCTTCTACCACACACAAGATCTCAGGATTAAGAATTAAGGAAATAAATGTTAACCGATCATTCTCTTAAAATGTAAGACTGGCTTGCACTTTTTTCCCACTTTCTCTTCCTTCCTTTGGATTTCAGCTTTGAACTTTTTGAAAATTGGTTTGAACAGAACACTCGCACAACAGCTTTCCCCAATTTTCAATATTTACTCCTCTTCTCTGCTTACCCCTCACCTTTTCTATAGTCTAGATCAGGGGTGTCAAACTCAGTTCCTGGAGGGCCACAGGCCTGCAGTTTACTTCCAAACTCAGAGAGAAGCTTACAAACAGCCTGAATGACCTAAAGAGCTGCGTCCAGTGTGTGTATTTGAGGCTGGAGCTAAACTGCAGGAGCCGAGTTTGAGAGCCCTGGTCTAGATTATCAAAAAGATTTTTCTTACCACAGCTTAAACACTTGGAACAGCAACACTGCTCTCTCGGCAAAGGATTCACCTAATTGAGTATTATTCATTTAGTGCCAAATTTACACATTTATTTCAATAATAAACAAAGCGAGACAAACACTGGAGAAACTGTTCGCTAATTCCGCAATGTTTGTTCAATCAATATAAAAAGCACAGAGTAAGCTCCGGACTTAAAATGGATCTGTTGCTTTTCTTTTTAAAGTTAATAAGTGATGCCACCCAAGTGAGGGGGAAATACTGCAGATCTTGTGGAGTCAATGCCCTGCAGGTTTGTGTTCACGCTGTAACTTCTGAACCATCAACGATTCAAGATTATGGAGGAAGAGTAACAAGCTACACTCTTAAAGATGCCAAATCCTAATCTGCAAGAATGTTTTATCCTGAAATACTTTCAACCAGGTGATACATCTAACTGATGATTAAGAAATGATAAATCCAAGCATGTCAGAATATGCTATTGGATTAATTTAAACAAGGTTCCCGGCCATGGTAGCTCCCATTTGCATATTGGATATACATCAGTCTGTGCTCTCTCTCGATCATGTTTTTTTTTGAAGAATTATAATTGTTTTTATAATCACGGCCTGCTATAAAATATAGGGACTAGGAATGAAATCTGTCTCTATTACTTTAAAACATTTGAACACCGAGTTTACCGTAAAGTTACCACTTTTGCCTCAAGTGCCTGCTCTCCACCGTGCCACCTACCAGTCAGTATGGTCACCTACCATAACGTTTTACTATGTTAACATTAAACACACAACATGCAAATCCTCCAACACATGGTTTATACTCTTTAGTTTACCAAAGGCTCAGAACATCTTGACCTGAAGATTTACTTTGCAAGATAAGTTTAGATTTATTAACAGCAGATAAAAATTAAATACAACATGCAAGCCATACAACCCATAAATTCGAACCATTAGTTTTGGCAAGCCATTTAAAATAAAGAATTTTGAAAACAAGAACAAAGTTGTTTGATTTTAGAAACATTTATTGATGAACTCTACATAAGTGGAATGAGGGGTAACTGCATTTCCGTACAAAAAGGAACCTGGCATATGGCTTTTCTCAGTCCATTCTGGCCTTCAAGGTGCGTGTGGTAATCTTATCCTTCTCACTGTAACATAAACACAAACTACAGTCAGTCGAAAATATGGCCTCATAAAAAATGACCTAATTTTAAGAAGTGTAAACACAGTTGTTTATGATAAATAGCTTCACCCAACCATTAACTATGAATCGAAAATTCTTTTTCGCTATAATGAGAAAAATGGACAAGAAATTTGCCATAGTGTACAAGCACAACTGTAACTCCTTGAGCTTGTCATTGAAATATTGTGATAATCCAATACTATGAAGGTTTAATAGAAAATGTGGCTTTATTAACTTTAAAACACTTTAAAAGGGCTATATTATGCCATTTTAGTTCCTCCCACAGACATGCTTTCACCACATCCCTTGTGGGACTTGTAGTTCAGGAACCATGGGTAATGTAGTGTGAAGACCACCAGTCGCTAAATCAAATAGAACAGCATGAAGTTGATCAAATGAGAATTAAGAGTTTTGGCTGGAAAGAGACATAAATAAAGTCCAAAGTGCATCGAAGAGTTCTCTGCAAGTCTTCACTCCACGAGCAAATAAATCCACCGTAAATGGTGGATAATAATAACACGCTTCACACATTTTGTACCTGTGTATGCTAAAATAAAGTTTCGTTTGCATGAAATAAAGTTAATGAACAAAGTTTGGATCGATTTCATGTAAATATTGTAGGGGTTTGATATCGAGAATGTGTTTATGAATCTTATGGCGTTTCGTTGACATTATTAACCAATTTCAGGTGTTTCGTGCAATACTGGGTTGGTCAGCATAATCCCTAATATTGCTGAGTCACTATTTATTAGGCAATAATGCTCAAATCTAAGTTGATAATTAGGACTATGTCATCATCCATCGCAATGTTTCACATCGGACAGTCAATGCCCAAATTGCTTGACATCGCCCAACCCTAATGCCGATTACATATTAATCGACAGAAAACACACTTTCCCTGCATTGTTGCGGTTCTCACTTCCAGGGAAGGCAGCGCACCAGATCTGCATTGAGATGAGCTGTACTAGAGAGATTAATCTGATTGGTCAGTGGGCAGACGCAAGAACTATGGGCGTTGCAAGGAACATCGAGCCATTTTCAGCTCACAAAAAAAAGGAATGCAGGATTATACAAACATGCGTAAATCATTTAGCATAATTTGGCTCCTTTAAAAAACCATGTTGGATTCAGAACAGGGAAGGAAGGAGGGGAAAGAGGGGTCTGAAATAGTAAAGCAGCTCTTTCAAGGTTCAGAGTAGGAGAAAGAAAGATCTAACACCCTAACATTTGTAGCCTAGTTGTGATGCAACTTCCTGTTCTATCTCAGACAAAATGGGTTCAAAATATATTTTTTCTATTACAAGCTCTTCATCGAGAGCCTTGTTGTTTACAGACTGGCATTTGTTAACAGTACAAGCAATTATTATCTAAAAACTATATCGGTAAACCAAGAGTTACCAAAGTTACCAACAAGCTGCATATCAACTGAAAACAATTCTTTGTACCCATGAAAACGGATGGGTTCATCTGCAATCGAATGTAAAATTGTAGCAAAACGTCTGAAGAACGACTCCTTTAATGAAACACTTACATTACGTGAACAACGACTCCCATTCCAGACACAGCATCTCTGTCGACAGCATTCAACATGGCCTGCGAGATGGTTTCAAACAAATCCTCTGGTTTCTACAGAAGCATTCAAGGGCATCAGATAAGGCATCAATGAATCAGCAGAGAAAGCCTTAGTGATGTGTTTAGTTCTTGCCTTACCAGATCAGGTTCCCATAAGGACTCGCACATGCCGTACATCTGCTCTGAGCAGGTGCCACTAACAACAAAATCCTCCGTCACCATTGGGCATCCGATAAGGTCAAGGGAGCAGATGAATGGTTCAAAGGTCTTTGGGTCCAGACCAGCAATTACCGGCTCGATGTAGTACGGGCCAAATCTGAGGCAGACACATTGGGGAATGCCAATAGTCACATGATCGGTCAATTCAGAGGAATAACATGAAGAAGGGTGTCATCACTGCACAGTTTATGTTCCGTGTGCTCATTGAAGAGTTTAACGACTCTTACTGTTGAGAAATTCTTGGAGCAGTTTTTGTGGAACACGCTACACATTTCTTCTTTGGTGTAGAGCTTGTAGAACAGTACTTGATTCAATGCATATGGACGGGTCACTGTGGGTCTCGGGAGCAGAGCTTACTGCATTTTCAGCCATTATTTTAAAAGATAAACACTATGGTGGTGATTTGGTTTGAAATATTTGAAAAATATGACCACTAATGGCAGTTTGGAGACCCGTCTACAGTGAAGCATAGTGGGGGCAGGATATTTTTCAGCAGGGAACTGGAAAGATTAAAATGAGCATGCGGACACTGTAGCTGAGTTACAGCATTTATTTATTTCATGGTACCGTAATTAGAGGTGACAATTGGGCAGCTTACCTCCTTTCATAAAGAAGATTGGACACCATGCTCATGAACGTCTTAGGCTTCATCTGCCGACCTTCCTTCAGCTCATACAAGTTCAAGCGGAACTTCAGCCTTTGTGATCTAAATGGAAAGGGTCGTGTTGTTAACTGATAGCACCATCTCTCAATCTCATCTTGTTTATCATTGCTCTTACACTGTCTGCACATCAGTGGCCAGCCCTGCAAGCCCAATGTACAGTCTTTCTCCCATGGGGAAGATTTTCTGGAAGTCTGTGGTAACCATTTGTGCCTGGATCCCAAATCTGCGGTCAGATGCTATCGCCACACAGTCCTTGCCCCGCATTGCCATGACTGCACCTCCATTATATGACATGATAGACTGCGGGAAAATGAAAGAAAGTTTGAAACGCATAGTACTACTTTATACAAAACAAAATATTTGTATTTAACTTTACTCGTGTGCGTGTGTGTGTGCGTGCGTGTGTAATCTTAGCCCCCTCTTTATATGGAAGGGGAAACACTAATTTCTGATGACATCACTGAGCTTATTACACTTCAATCAATGTATTGCAAATAAACAATGCAAGTAACAATTAGCGGGACTTCAACAGTCACCACTGGATCAAAACGGTTGAATTGGCCCCTGTATGTCCATTAGTGATGGCTGCCACTTTTAAAATACTGTTCAAAATCATATTCATTTTACAGCTAAAATGCTATTTTTCAATTTTGAGCGAGTTTTTTTTTTGGAGATGGTGCTTTTAAAGTAGATTAAATAAAAATCACTCGGTAATAAATTAGTCAGGGTGCACATCTAGTTAAAAACCATGTAAATTAGCTGTTTACGGGAGATACGAAATAATGTGAATATTATAATAAATATCATTTTCACCATATTCATTTAATTAGCGTATTCTAAACAACAACGTGAAACATTTACTTTCGGTTTTCGTGAAACAGGATCTATTTTAATTAAAACGAGCCCCAGCACTACTACACAAATCTAAACATGATACATAACCAAAGCTAGACTACATGGTTAACTATAAAAATTGTTTTTGTCCTAAATACACGCAATTTGTTTTCTGTGCAATTGGGGTTAGTTTATAGTCAACGTTCATTTTTTAAAAAAGAAGATGACATAGCAAAAGTGCTGCATTGCTAACAAAAACTAGCATTTAAACTACACAGAGCGGAATCTTTAACGTTACCCATGCTGACTTACCATGATGGTAGAAGTAAAGGTAGACCCCACTGAGGAGGTGCGCTTGAAAAAAATAATAAAAAATATTACTTAGAAAATGCAGCAAAAATACCGGGCTACACACGGTGACGGCACACTTTCTATTTAGCGAAGCTTCCTGTTTACGTAGTTTCCTGTAGGTTCAAAAACAAGAGCCCCACCTAGTGGATGGGATCAACCCGCGGACGATATTTTAAATGAGAAACAACGAAGCATAAAAAAGCAAAGCAATCTTAACAAGGCAAGTGTATTTATGTAGCATATTTCATACAGTGAAGTTAAAACAATGAAAGTAGAACATAGAGAAATCGGTAGCTGGACATTTAGATTCAACTACAAATTATGTCGTTTTTCCCAATACAAAAAAAAAAAACAAAATCTTTGTGATAGTCACAAAAAACCTAGTCATGATCATATAATAATGAACCCCTCACTATTCTTGCAGCCAGTTCAATCGTGTAGATGATTATTAATTTTCGTCAATAATTGATCAAGGTGTAATTATTAACATTATTATTATAATAAGCATTTAATTATATCACTACATATTTAGTAAATAAATATTATTTACTGTAATAATTACAGATTAAGACAATCATACTCATGTGGCTAGAAGCATCATAATGAAATATTATAAGTGTAGCTGTAGCCAGACAAACTTATTTCAATTTAATTGATAAAATGTTTATGTTGAGAAATAAGAATTCATATTTTTATTTTAAAGGCATTTTTTGTTTGTTTTATTGTTAAAAATGAAAATCCAAGAGCATCTGTTTAATTTCTAATGCAGAACTTTTCTTTGTTATGTTGATAGAGGGGTTGTTTTTACTGATGCGCCATGTGAAAGGGAATGCCATGTGAAAAACTGACTGTGGTTAGACTGACTTGAGTATACAGAAGATAAAGAAAGTTTAAAGAATTCTTCGTTTTGTCAAGAGTACATTTGATGGTTGATAAACCTCCCCTTAAGTTATGAGGCCAATGAGATTCGTAAGTTTGATTCTTCATAATATGTTTGTCATTTATTTTCTATGCTAATTGTCATTTAAAGCACTGTTATTTACCTTGATTATGTAAGAAGATTGTTTTATTCTCTGTGAGAATTTATTTGTGCATATTATTTTAGTTCTCACAACGTGTTTGGTATGTTGGAGTGACGACGGATGTCCTAAGACGAGCTAATAAACACCTGTGTGTGAAAAGAACGATTTTGGTCGTGATTCGAACTGGAGGGGAGCTAAAATAAGTTTAATGCATGTATTTTGTCTAAAGGCTAATTCTAGTTCCACCACTGGTCATCAACCTGTCATGGGACATGTCCAAACACTACTAGTTTATGTGATATTGCCTGCCATTTTTCCCTAAGGACGACCATACACACTATCCTGTAACACTGAGAGGCCGCAGAATAGAACCACATGAGTGATCATCATGTTATACCTGACATTGAATGACTAGGACTGTTTTGTGTGAAGCCTTGAATTCAGCCGGAGGCGCTGGTTAAAGCATCTTCAGCCTCCGGAACAGACTGCGGTTTTACAATCTCCTGCAGGCCTTGATGTAATCTATCAAGTGTGACTGTTGAATGTCATTGTCAATCAGAATGCATGCTTCTAGAATCCTTAGTCCTCAATGGAAGCTCCTCTCTTAGGTTCACCAGGATCAATGGAGGGATGGTGACTCCTGTAGGGTGTGGGACTGAGAGAGAAAAAAGAATACTTGTGTTTTCTCATTGTGCCATCCAGCTCATTTATTTTAATCTATATACCGTGTTTACCGTATAAGACGCACCGGCATATAAGACGCACTCAATTTTAAATGAAGAAGATCTTGAAAAAAAGATTCTGAACCAAATACTTTAGTAAAATATTTTATATCAACTGTGTACAGCAGTTTAAGAACAATTATATGCCAAACATGTAACATGAACAGTCAGTAAAGTCAGTGAACAGTAAAAGTAACAAAAAAAGGCTGTAATGTTTCATACCTGCTCCTTACGATCCGCGCTTTATGTAGGGCGATGACTTCAGCGCGCACCGACGGCTCCGGAGTGTGATGGGAATTTTCCTATATAATACTACCATCTAGTGGTCATTAAGAGAAATGTAATTTGAGAAACTTTTAAGAGCACACGTCATACTTCAGTCCCGCCCTTCTTCCGGCGCTTGTCTCTTTGAGAGGCTCGAGGTTCTTTTCCAATGCGGATAACACGTGTGTTGGAAATGCGTTGAGACTGCTAAATCTTTACAATAAATAGCCGCATTTGCTGTGTTCTCTCTCAAACGGTCTCCAGTGTTTATTATCAATTGAGAAGGTATATTTTTACCATAACAGGAGCTAGGCCGAAGCCGTGGTCTCTCTTACGCCTCTCCTACGGCCGTGACCGCCCTCCGCTCCGCGGCGCTCTGCATTCGCCGTATAAGACGCTCTAACTTTTCCCCCTCAGTTTTGGGGAAGAAAAAGTGCGTCTTATACTGCGAAAAATACGGTATATGTTGTTCTCAATAAATTGTTAAGTTGGATGCAGCCTGAGACCGAGTTTGTAGCTGGGAGGGGAAATAAGGGGTATTTTCCAACACATGCAATCGCTCATTGCTGATTAAAATGGAGAAACACACAAAGAAAAAAAATGCTCAGATATTGGTGCTCAGTCAGTAAAAGTACACTTAAATAGGTGTTTTTAGCTTTGATTTAAATGTGACTAAACCCTTGATCTCTTGTGGAAGATGGTTCCAGCATAGTAAACGAAAGAGGATTCTCCATGTTTGGAGTGAACCCACAGTGTCTCTAACTGGTTTGATCTGAAATCCCTGTTTGTTTTGTCTGTGGTGAGCATATCTGTTAAGTATTTTAGTGCTGTGAGAGACCTGAGGCCTGGTCCAAATTTCTAGTTCAGGTCAGATCCCTGCAGCTGCATTCTGAATGAGCTAAAGTTGTCTAATGTTTTTCTTTGGGAAGACCAGTAAGAAAGCAATTACAGTTGCTTGGCGATGAAAGCATGAATTATTTTCTTTAAATCTTGTCTGGAAACAAACATCCAAATCCTTACAATGTTTCTAAGATGGTAATATCATGGTAATAGCCTGTGGTTTGAACCAGTGGGAGCATATACAGGTTAAATAGGAGAGGGGCAAGTATTGGGCCTTGAGGGACTCCACATGACACTGCTCACATAGAAGCCTCTAAGCCTACGTCTCCTCTAAGATGTTGAGACTGGCGAAGGTTGGATGGAGTCTATTTCCACTTCTACAGGAGGGAGAGCGGATCCCTTTTCTGAAAATACTGATATTACCAGTGAATTTGCTGTTTTGATGGGGGAGATAAGTATGTCAAAGAAAATAAGAAATTATCAGATACTGTAACGTTTTTAATGTGTTTGGCATTAATATCAGAGTTGACAATTTGATTATTAAAATCCATAGTAAAAATAAATCTAGGCAGACTCTTATCCAAAAATAAAAATAATAGAGGCTTTTGCAGACTTCAAAGAGACTGCCAATATCGGTCCCATGAGGGCATGTGACCAAGTCTGAGAATTGACTTGAGTTGTGGGTCAGCATCACACAAAGGATGCCACCTGGGATTTACTCTCAGTGGAGAACATGGTATGCTAATTTCACACTGCACAGTGGAAGTGTTTTCATTTGCCCATTTTAAGTGATTTATGCAGATTCAAACAGCCAAGTCTAAAAGTGTCAGCCAAATGCGCAAATGTAATGTAAATGCATCACACTCACTTGAGTTGTAATATGAACAAATTGTAATAATTATTAAGATAAACAAACAAGAACAAATCAATAATGACTGTGTAGTTTAATTAATGAATAAAGCAGACAAAACCTAAACACACAAACCTATACATACTGAATCCAAAATGAGATTATAATCTGCAACTAAAGACAGATAATAGTAAGCTGCATATTAACATTTAATGATTAACACTGACCTCAACAAGACAACAATAATGCTAAGAATCTGTTTATAAACATCTTTTCTGTACTGACTTATCTCAGCAGATTTGTTTATAATTAACGTTTGGCAGAATTAACAACACATTTCACATTAATATTCTACACAATACTTGTTTATAATAAAACTAGAATAACCAGTTCAAATGTATATACTATATTAATTTAAATAATTTAAGAAAGTATGTTTAGAATCCATATTAATGCATGAATAGAGCCTTTTCAAGTACTATATGACTTATGAATACACTTTGTACACATTTCTGTAATTAATAAGAGTGATAACCACATACACTGACTTAATGAAAAAAATGACGTGCATAGATCTACTGGACGAATGTGCAGCAGCATTCATTCGTATGAAATCATTTTAAATACAGAAGAAAAAGCAGGTTTTATCTAAACATGAGCAATCTTTCCAACCACTGATCTTATGTAATATTCACATGATCAGAGATACAGAATTGTATGATCTACACGCCAATTTTACAATTTCAATAAATAAAGGCTTAAAATATATTGTGCAATATAGCTTTAAATAAGGGCTTCATTTTCTGAAAATACTGAGAAAAACATTTATTTCATCATACAGGTTTTGTATTAAGTAACTTTATAAATTATAATGTTTCTATAATTCACTTCCGCTTGTTTTATTTGTTATGAATAAGAATTATTTTCCTAAAGGCTCCTGTTTTGTAAATGGCTACTGGTTGTTTGCAGATAGGATGGCATTAAGACTTGAAGTGAATTTGGAGAAGGTCATGGGTTAAGAAATCAAACCTGTGACACCCTGACAGAACCATGTTCAGTTTATGTCATGCTCACTGCCCTCTGAACCACAACAGCTAAAGTCCCTTTAAAGATAAATACTCTGATGTACAGTCCCTGTTGCAAAGTCTTGTCGCTTGTGAAAAAACCGACCTGAAGTGCGGCTGAATATATCATTTATCAAGATTTTACAAGCAATGGCTCATTTTAATCCTTAAACCTTCACATCAACTGCAAGATGACCTCTGAAAACATGCCTAAGATTCACCCTGAGACTACAGTGTTGATTATCAAGAGGCTGAAGAGCAGATCCACTGCTGATTTGGAAGAAACCTTCAATGTGTCTCAGCATCAAGTGCACAGGATAAAACAAAGATTTGAAGAGACTGGAGACATTATGCCAAGACCCACATCCTGCTAAAATTCTGCAGCAGGCTGATGCTCCATTGCATACTTCATTGGCCACGTCAACATTCAAGGCAAAGAAGATCAAGATGCTCCAAGATTGGCTAACCCAGTCAAAAGACATGAACATTATTGAGCATATCTGGGGTGGGATGAAATAAGGAGCGTGGAGGACGAAACCAAAAATGTTGATGAACTGTGGAAGGCATGCAAGACTGCTTTTTTTGCTATTCCTGATGTTTCATAAATAAATTGTATGAATCTTTGCCAAACCTCATGGATGCAGAGATATTTAATTAGGATCTCAGGGCAACAATAAATAATTAAACATATTTTTGTATTTGCAGTAAATTTGTTCAGTCCCTATATTGGAACTGTCTTGTCAAAAGTTAACCTTTCTGTCTTAATTAAATGATAAGTCTTTCAACAGTGAAACTATTTTTTTTTTCAGTCCATTAAACAGATTAATAGCATATGTTTCTACAAAATAGACAAGCAACAAGACTTTTGTCAGGGACTTTGACCTAAAACCTCTCTTCGCTAATCTAAATGTACCTAGTTTTCTTGTTGCTTTACAGAAATTTGCTACGAAATACGTGGATTTGCACCAGATAGCCATAGTGGGATTTGTTATGGGCAGCCCCTGAGGCTAAAAGCCAACGTTAAAAGAGAGATTTGATGGTGGTTGTCACTCCGGAAAATTTAGGAGTTTATGTAATCAAGATTGAATTTAAATCAATCAAAATAATCTCCCATTTAAGATTAAATGGCACACGTAATCATCGTCACTGTACAATAACTAAAGGGTCTGTTGCTGGTAAAGGTCGTCCAAAGACTGTTTAAAGTAAAAGAAAGCAGAGGAAAACTTACTTACACATTCCTTTCAACTACAACCCCAATGCTGGCTTCTTTCCAACTTTATTCAATTCTATTTTTGTGTCCAAACACCTCCTTTATTTTCCACTTCCTGTGAGTACAGTCCTGCAGAGCAGAATCTTCATCCTTTCAGACGTGGGACTCATCCAGGTCTAGATCGACTGGGGACAGGATCAGCGGAGAGCGGGGCTGCGGTGCCAGCACAGGGTTCTCCATTCCCCGCTCCTCTCCTGAGCCAATGGATGAATCAGTGTTCAGAAGAAGCCCGGTGGTCTCCTCGTCCTCGGGACTCTCTCTGATCTGTGGAGCCAGACGGGATGGGGTGCTTAGGATGGACAGAGGGGAGCAGGCTCTGGAAGCAGAGGGGCTGGGAGATAAGCTGCTCCTCACACTGCACTGTGAGGCCTGTGGACACCATAACACAAAGCTGTGTTAACTGTTGAAGGACTGAGAATCTCCCCGAGTGCCGAACGGGTACAGAGCTTTTAAACTGTTCTATTTAACGAACAATGAAAGGGATTTAATTACCAGGATTTTCTTTATTTAATAAAGAATGTTGTCGTTCCCTCAACTCAATTACTATAGATAGTTCATGTTCACAATTAATATGATTTTTAATACACAATCATCTGGAAATCTCCCATTAAAGCAGAAATTTAACAATTATAGAAAATAATTAGTATATCACTTCATTCTATTGCCCAAAAAAATCAATAGAATCAATGTGTCCAGGGTTTGGAGAGTTTGGTATGTAACAACTACTCCCGCCCCTCCACAGAGCATCCAATAGAGAAGCAGACCATGGACTTTTGGAAATTATTTCTGATTTGCATTTTATAATTAAATGTTCTACAATAATACATCATTTTAAAATAGTGTTAAGAGTATTAAGCAATCTGTTGACTAACATACAAAAAATGTAATTGCAAAATTAGATCATAACCTCTTTTGAACAGCTTTACCAGATTGAGTTTCACAGCAATACAAATTTTTCCTCTAAGCGAGGACTGTGTTGTTTAATCTGCTACCTTTTCAACTTCCTCATGCGTTCTCTAGAAAGTCTTGTGTCACACATAGAGTCAGCAGAATTATCACCACTTGAATGGTTTCATAGAGGAACACTCAGAGAGATGCGGTATAGGTTGTATAACACAAGAACATGTAAATTTACTTTAAGGTTAGTGCATGTTTGTATTCTTTTATATGCTGGCTGCATTGGTTAAACAAGCACATCAACATGAGGGCAGAAGAAGCAGTGTGCTTTTTGACTAACAGACCTGTGATCGACCAGTTCTAGGCTGGTCAGGTTTAATGCTGGGTGACGAGCACTGTGCGGCAGTTGCCTCTGTGTTGGTAAGTTGGGAATCACTGGGATTTGGGGTGGCAGATGAAGAAATGCCAGCTGCCTCCTGCTGGCTCTCAGTGAAAGTGACCGATCTTTTTTGATCGACTTGTGCTGAAACAGAGATTATACACATTGATCATTTTTAGTAAAATAGATTAAATGCAGCTGGACAGTGCATCTGCTACCTGGGATAGCAACAGCTCTCAAGGGCTGTCGTAACCATTGGCCAATAGACATCAAACAAAAGAATGACACTATCATTTAATAGTGATAACTAAGTGCTTAATAATCTATTTCCATTAACTGTGATATTTGACAGGCTAATTGTCGTCAGATGTCACATAGATGTCGTCATGAACAAAAATCGACAAAAAAAAAAAACGATTACACAGGGCCAACGCATTTTTGAGTCTTTAGCCTGTCGTCTATCCCATCCACATCTCAGCCTCACTTCCTGTCACTCTCTACAATCCTCTCTGTTCATAAAAATCAATAAATGCTACGACCATAAAAATAATCGTAAAAACATAAAAAACAAAACTGAGTCAAATTAGAACAAACCTTTGTTGAGTGGTTTACTCTTCGGCTGAATGCTCCTGCGTGTGGTTGAGAGTCTGGCACCCTGACGTCCACGAGACTCGTCCTGCACCCTCTGAATGGACAGCAGGGGTCTGCGAAGCTACAAATCACAGCTTCATAATTTAATGTCTTGAGCTCAAAATGTATTTAAAGAATAGTGCCGTGAGAACCCACCTGCCTGAGACCTCTCTTACGGCCCAGGGGAGCCTGGGCTAGGAGGTTCTGCTGTCCTGGTTCACTCTGCACGCTTGCCACCCTATGCCATTTATAGAGCGAAAGAGAGAGAGAGAATAGAGAGGGAGAGAGACAACAGAGAGAGATTAACAGAGCTCCAAATGTACCCCAAACTGCTCACAATTCTCATTAGATCCATCTGGTGAGTTTGAGGCTATATGTTCCATCCACATATCCTCAATAGTCTAGTGTCACTAGCAATCAAACACAGAGACAAATCAGAGCATGAATCACAGGCCAGAACCTGTAATGTCATCCAAAACAAAGGGCAAAAGAGGAGCTGGTATAGCAGTGTGAGCTGGAAACCACCAGCATGTAGTCATTTTATTCGCAATCAACAATTGATTTAATAGAGAATCCGAATTTTTAAGCCAATCATCTTTTTATACCTGCTAGACAAAACTCCTCTGCCCCACACTCCCTCCTCCCAAAAAGAAGAATTCTTAAGCAGCAAAAGCCTGAAACATGAGTGGACACTGTGAGACCGTGGTTCACTGGAGATGACATGATAACCACAGAGTGAGGGTACGTTGATGGGCATCACTGTTCCTACCAACAAGAGTCAGAAAGACAGAACAAAGGCTTGAGAGACGTAACACAGTGAGAGAGAGAGAGAGAGAGAGAGAGAGAGAGAGAGAGAGAGAGAGAGAGCGCATGTGGAGTTTAAATGTAATGATCAGGGACGGCCGGCCCAGCCCCGGCACACAGATGGTGAAACACTGCACACACAGGGCAGTAACACTGACTGTACCTAGACAGGTTACCCTCCTCCAGAAGCCCCTGGGACTCATCTAGCACATTGGGTTCACTGTAGAGTTGGGCAGGGAAAAAGATTAGGGGGGTTATAAGAGAGAATTTACCCCCAAAACCTGTAAACAATCCCCCTCATGCACGTACATAATGTACTAGAATGTGTCACCAAAAATATGAAAATTGAAGGGGAAAAAAATTCAATAAAAAGTGAAACTAGTTCAAGTGAAATATTTGAACTATTTATAAAAAAAAAAATCACAAAATGATATCATGACATTTGTGCAACTGTTGTGCAAAAGACCACCATTGACCCCCTCCATAAGGAGAACATTTTCCAAAAGTGTTAAGAGGAAGGAAAAATGTGTCTGGAAATGCTGCACAGGAGACAGGGATGGGCCCTGCTTGAGAAAATTCAGAAACCTGAGAGAGCATCATTAGGTGTGGATATTTTGGATCAATTTGGCCGCGGTGCAAGTATTGCTTTGTAGGTTATAGATAATAATAAATAAAGCTGCAAGCAGTAATATGGGGCCAAGCATCCAAAATGTAAGCACAAACAGTACCAAACTGAAAAACAAAGATGTATCGATGTAATTCCAAGCATATCAAAATACAACTAATGAAATTCAAATGGACCGAGCAGTATTTAAAGATTTTTTGTCACAAAACTTGTTGAGCAGACATTCAAACTGGCCATGATGGTCAGAACACATTGAGACCAACTTTATGATTTTATTATAAACTGGGATTTAGAATTCATATGGAATTAAGACAAAAAGCTTATTTTTAGCCTATTTATTTTTGAACAGTACAAATCTCCTGAGCACTAGAGGACATTGTGCTGAAACTCATATCATAGCTATAATACATATGTTAAAGCTAGCTAAAAGTTACTACAATTTTCCTCAATGTAATAATATATTTTGACCCCAACATGACGCTACCACAAATCTTACTGGGTACCTTCAGGAGATGTATTGCAAGGATATGTTGAGGCATTTGCAAAACATTTTCGCAGCTTTTGACAAAATCCAAGATGGCCGACATACTTTAACTGGACAAGGTCTGACTTGACATGGTGGTCTGAACATATTGAGACCAATTTATGATTTACGATGAACAGGTATAGAATTTTAAGGAAAATTTTTTTTTCTCCTGACCTCTATGGGGCACTGTGCTGAAACTCAGCAGGCAGCCTCAGATGATGTTTATTATAACATCCACCAAGTTTGGTGTTATATCAAAGCATTACTGAGATACAGCTTTACGACCATTTTGGTGAGCATTACATTATAATTTTTCACGCCCCACTCATAAACGCTTTGTCAAATCAACTTAAGTTTCATAACTTTTAGTCAGCATGATCAGAGGGTAATCTGGAACAAATGTGGTATAAATCAGAAAATCGGTCTAGGAGTTTGCAAAAGTATGTTTTGAGGATAGTTCAAAATGGCGACTAATTGGCACAACATACAATGACTCATTGGAATATTTCATTGCAATTGGCCAGAGCCAAGGATTGAGGTGAATCAAGAATTTTGTCTTTAAAAAGTATGGTTCAAAAGTAATTAGCATAAACCTAAAAGCAACTTTGGACCAGTGGTATACTGTTAGATTTAGAGGGTCCAGATTGGGTCCGATTACTAAAAATGCCAAACTATATAGTGTGTCAAATTTCATAACTTTCCCAGAAGCACTTCATAGTGCTGCCATTGACACGTGGCGGAAGTGGAAGAAGAAGAAAACCAGCGGAAACAATAAGTGCCTATGCAGCTTCGCTGCTAAAGATCTGATTGAAGGTAAACCAAATTACTGAGCGTAAATGGGCCTCAAATGAAAATGTCTTATCAAATACAACCTAGACTCTCTACCTGCCTGGGGGCATGAAAGAATGAAGCTGAAGGAGAGTTTAGATAGGACATTTTTTGCTTCAAAAATGTTAGCCTAGAAAGCAAGTCTCAATATCTTCAAGGCATGTAACATCAGGCCAAGATATCCAAACTGGTGTGACATGAGTTGCTATATTTTTTCAGACTGGTACCACTAAAGGAATTCTTTGCTTTACTGAACCCTTGTAAAACTCATAGAAACTCCAAACGGATCTTACTTTTGGAGGTTATCAGTCTGTACAAGAACACACCAAACACTGTGCAAAACGCAAAGGTACCCCTCAACCTCAAGAAGGGTTAAATATTTACCACAGACTTATAATGGCCATTAAAAAAAAGGGAAATGGCAACAAAAATACATTCAAAACAAAACATCAGAGAAATGATAATCATAGTAACAAATTATACATTTTCATGGCAATTGGCAGTTCTCTGTCAGCTAAACCGTTTACCCTAGCAACCACACTTTCTGAACCCTATCTCAGCTTTGGTAAATGATAACAACATGGCGGTTGGTTTACAGGACTTATAGTGACATAGAAACCAGACTGTTAACCTCAGCAATCAATTTAGCATTTTTTCGCATCTTAGCTCAGGAAAATCATAGACACATGGGGGTTTGTTTATATTACTCATATTGACATGGGGAACTTTGTATGATGTTACTGACTCCTCCATAACAACCAAAATTCTGCCTTGGAAACCAATCCAACTTACTTTAAAAAAAATACTTTGAAACAGGAGTTTTACAAGCCAACGTCAACATTTGTGTACAAACTTTAGAGATCTAGTGTTTTTCTAGTAGAAAAAATATTCGTAATCATTTTGTTCTGAAATAGAAGACGAAGTTACGTCACAAATAGAGTGTTTTAGACTTTCTCTTCTTTTCTAATCTTTGAAAAAGCTGCTTCACTCTTTTAGACTTTCTTTTCCCCTACCCCTCTCCTTCTCCTTTGTTCTCTGTTAGGTATTTAGCATTCAAAGTGTTTTAAAGCTAATAAAGCTGTATTTTCTATTATACCTCCTAAACCCTTGTGTCCAGCATCTTCATGGATTATCACAATATTTGAAAACACTATTTACTGTTTAAGTTGCCAATGCATCTTGTTACAAAGTATTTGGAAGAGAGTGCTTGGTATACCTGTGACTGGGAAGCATGGTGCTCATGCTGGGTTCAGGCTGAGTGGTGGCCGAGCCGGTGGCATGACTGGAGAATCGGCGCTGGGAAATCAGTCTGGGGAGAAAAGCTTCATGCTCACTTACCACGCTGGGAATGCTAACGGAGTCATCTGAAAATCACAAGTCAAGAGTTACCATGAGGCATACAAGAACGTGGGCAGTAATGTTCTGCAGAAAAACACGTTACATTAACCATTTCAATGAGATTTTACGCTGGTATTTCGATTCTAGCAACTTTGTTATGGAAATAAACTAGCCGAAAACCCAACACTGGGCCAAAAAGGATTTAAAGTGCGCTACACTAAGAGGAAAAAGTATTTGAGCCCTCGCAGATTTGGATTGTTTGACCACAGTCAGTTAATTTAAAGGTAGGTTTATTTTAGCCATGGGAGGGAAGAACAAGAAAACCATTTTTAAGCATTGTAAAAAACCCTCCTTCATTAAACCAGCACACAGAGACACAAAGGGGGCACGCCCTGTTTATTACTCCTGAAACTCGTCATGGAAATGTAATTTAGGCCATGTCCAATCGTACCCAGGTTTTTTTCTCACACAGTGTACAAAAAATCTATGCCTGGATATGTGCATGAGAAACACATTAAAAGACCCTTGAAATGATGTAATGACTCTACCAAACCAACAGGTGGCAGTCGAAAAACTTCAGGTGCAGGTGCAGATCGTTTCAAATACGATTCACCTTGGGCAGCGTCTTCAAAAATGCATGGTTACATGAACACAGGGCTGCGGTTACGTGTGCATAGGCATCGTGACCACAGACAAATACCAGTTTTCAAAATAACAGGGTTTGTGTGGACAGGGCCTTAGAGTGGCAATAGAATAAGAGAGGGGTAGCCTGAACAAAGAAGAATTTGACTCAGGATTGTTTGTGCTTAACTATTGTACTGCTGTAGAACTCGTGTTGCAATGGTCAACAGCCAGAATAAGAACTCACTGTCCTCCTCCTCCTCATCGGTGCGGCTCATTGTGTCCTGTGAGGGTTGGCGAGAAGGCTGGCTCTCCTGCTCCCAAACTGTCCCCGTACCAGTGTTGGAGCGGGACATGGTGGCCAGGCTTAACCTGTACGCAGAGGTGGATGTGCCAACAGTGCTGATGGAAGTCTTTCCCTGGTATGCTGTTAGAAAACATGAACTTTGTTAAAGTTTGACCTTATCTTACGGTCTCAGCACATCGTAAATTGTGACATACTTGATCAAGCCACAAGAACTCTTACCTGAGCCACTGTGCACAGCTTCCTTTAGGATCTTGAGCTCATTGCTGAACTCAGCAAACAGAGAGCTCTTGCAGAGGGAGCGTGGGATGAAGCGACGCTCCAGTTGCTCCGCGATGTGGTGACGGGCCGTGATTTCTTCCTGAGACTCAGCTGGTTGGGTCAACAACTGGAAGTACACAGAGAACTGTCTATTAAAGAATCTCCATCGTAAAACAATAGAAGAAACATGTGCATTATAATGGGCGATTATCAAGTCTGTACCCATAACTGGCATGTGTTCACTGGGTGGTGGCATAGACCCTTGTTCAGAATGAAATCCAACAGATTTGGTATTGGGGAAGTGATGAGTACGATTGTAGAGCAACACAAGACAGGACTGAACTACAAGACACATCTTGGTGAAAGGGTAACAGTAAATGAAATAATATGCTAAAGAAGCACCACAAAATAACGATCGCTCCATCTCCTTGACGAGAGTTTTGATTTATGTATATGAAAAATTCCAACAAATGAACAGTAATGTGATGATAACCCAGATGCACCCCCAAAATCGGAGAAACTCCAAACTCAAGAACCAAAAAGACAAGCACCACCAGTAATATGGAAGATTGTGAGCGAGAGAAGGGGTGAGTAGCAAAATCTGACTAAAAACATCACATAAAAAACGTTACATGGAAGAGCAAAAAATAAAAAATAGCTGTATATAGGCAGCCCAAAAGAGATGGACGTAGTGGCTGGAGTGTAAATGGAGCAAGATGAGCACCCAGCAGGTGAAAGAGATGTCAGAAAGGAACGTACAAATTAACAGCTCATTGAATTAACTCCAGAAAGACCTTTGTGGAACCTCTATTTTCCATTATAATTTTACACACTAGGGTTTAAAGCATAGCTTCTGAAATAATCCATGGTAAAAAAGAAAGTGGCAAACCATTGTTTCTCTGGACTCGTTGAAAACAAAACGTTATCCACATTATTCAAATAAGGATTCAATGCTAGTACAATGGTTGAGAACCTCTCAAAACATCTGGCTAAGGTGAATTAGGTGAGGATAAAAACACATTATTGGATGCCAAAGTATAGTAATAATGATACATTTTATTTGGAGGCACCTTTCTTGTCACTCAAGGACACCATAAAAGGAAGCACACAGAAAACAAAGCAACAGTGACATTTATTTTGACTTGTAAAAGTCATTGGTGTGAGTTGCCAGGGCAGATTTTTTGGTTGTCATGGGGGAGCCAGTGACAACATACCAAGTTCCCCATGCCAATATGAGTGATCTAAAGTAGCCCCCATGTCTCTGGTTTTCATAGAGAGCGATATTCAAAAATGATTGTTATAGTAAACAGTCTGTTGCTACGTTAATTTAGAAAAATCTCTTTGGACCTCAGAAAATGAGGTTGCTGGGGCAAACAGCTTGGTTTATAAGGAGCTGTCAGTTATGACACCTACAAGTGAGTAATTTGTTACTATGCTCCTGAAGATATTTTTGTTGTCATTTCCCATTTATTTTCGATGGTCATATTTTTGACCCCTTTTAGAGCCTGGGGTTCAAATACTTTTGCACAGTGGTTGGTATGTTCTTGCAAAGACTAATAATAATAACCTCCACAAGTTTGGTCTGTTTGAAGTTTCTATGAAGTTCTCAGTTTGAGTTTTACTAAGGTCCACCCAATGTAAAGTCAATGGACAATTTCCCAGCATTCTCAGCAATTTCAAAGAATTTTTTTAGTGGTACCAGTCTGAAAATATAAAGCAACTTGAGTCACACCAGTTTAAATATCAAATGGTTTAGGAGGGGATGTGTTTAGAATGTTTTTGTCCTTTTACAAGTCAACTTAATAAAAGAGTTCTGAAGGTCACAAAGTTTTTATTGTTAGATGTGCTCACATTTGTAAAATACAAATTTTTATTTTTCATTAAATGCAGATGCATTTAGAATTAAATCATTATTTTGTACCTAGTCTTTTTAAATCAACCACGATCCACAGCAGACTCAGAAATATATCTTAACCATAAACAAACTTAGCTAGTTCTTACCTTGCACTGTATGAATGGACGCAGTAGAATGAAGATTGAGATTCGTGTGCGCACAATGAAGTCAATGAAATCCCAGAAAGCCAGGCCACCAACTTTGCGAAGGGCCATTTCCTTTACTTGTAGACTCAGCTTGTACCACTGATTACCCAACTGTCTCTCAAAGCAGACTAGGACCACCTTCAAGGCTAGAAAGTGTAACAAAAAAAATTTGCATAAACGAATCTCTTCTTTTTTTAAATTCATCCCATACATCTTTAATACCAAGATAAGCTGCTTGACTGGTGGATTCAGCCAGTCCCTCTCTGCGCAGGTCTTTCCCAGTGTCCCCTGGGGTGGAACAGTGGGCTGGGGAGGCTTCCAAGACAAAATTCTTACTGCGGGAGGTGCTGATAATTCTTGGAGGCAAGAGGATGTTAATGACTGTTTGCAAAAGCAGAAATACCTCAGGCTGCTCCAGTTGGGGGCTGTCTGTAAATGGAAAAACACAACCATCGTACATTCCATTAATAAATACTATCCAATAGGGGTGTAACGGTATGCTAAACTCGTATTCGGTTCGGTACAGTGTCTTGGAGAGTTCGGTTCGGTTAATTTTCGGTACAAAACAATAAGAGCTTACAAAATCTTTATTTTGAAAAGCTGCCAATACACAATAGAAATCTTGCATAAAATATATAAAAGTGACACTTTTGGGTGATATTTTAAATAAATTGCACTCTATAAACAAATACACATTTTTAAAATGAAAAATTAAATACTGCAACTAGTTATGACCTGAAAACTTTTAACACTAGCTTCAGCTTATATATCAACAAAACTAACTATTCAAGCTTTAAGTTTTTGGCTAAAAAGATTAACCTATCCACATTTTCTGAAGAGAGCACAGATCTGGTTGCAGTGACAATATCTCCAGCAGAAAATGTTAGATGTGTTCCCTGCCACATACCCGATCTCCATGGAACAATGTCGGCATACAACTTTAAATTTATCCACTCGTCTATCCCCGTTATGTATTTTAACAGAGAAGCCAAAGTGTTCCCAAACAGTAGACCGTAGTGAGGTGTATAATAAAGTTACATTTAAATTTATAATAATGTTTTTATTTCGAAATTCATCAACTGCTTGAGGTTGGTGTCAGAAGAGGCGTCTTTGCTCTGCCTATATTTTGCCTCTGTGCACCATTTGCTTCGTGGCTACACACTTCCAGGATCCCGATAGAGGGTATTATGGAATTTTTTAATTCTAAAGATATGGTAATGAGTCTTGGTATGTTAAGCCTAAGTCTAAGTCATGTTAATTACTGATTCGATCCCTGAGTCTAACCTTTACTTCCAGAGCCCACAGTCAAAACAAATGGAATCAGGAGGTTCAGCAACATCCCCTCTCGTCTCTCCTGATTAGTGAATGGGGATATCACGTGACTGAGAGGGAAGTCATCCTTTAAAGCCTAAAGTAAAAAAAAACTTAATTTACACAAACATGATTTATGCCCTAAATGATTGTTGTAAACATTCAGAAATACATTATACCTGGATCTGCATGGCAACTAAGCGCACAACTGCAGTGCTGAAGGGGAGAGGTGGAGACAAATACGGACTGAGGTGCAAGAGGGGAAGACCATCCGCCACACTGGATGGCCCCACAACCCCCATTACCTGGAAGACACAAGATTTAGAAATGGTGGACAGGAACATGTCAAATAGGATGTGGTAGATAACTCACAAGGTTGACACAGACGTTGATTAGAGATCGCAGATGAGGGAGGAAGGAAATGATAGGCTGTCTGTGTAGGGTCAAACATATCCCTTCAATCAGACTGCTAGCAGCCTCCCACTCCACCTGTCGTCTGAAAACACAGCACACATTAGGTGGTCACAGATGGTGGTCTTTCACACAAACACCAGACTGACATTGATTCACCTGAAATATCGTAAAGTGGGTTATCTACAAAGAAAAACACTTCATTATGATATTAGAAGTGATACAAATTTTAAATTTTACAGCATTTTACATCTTTGTATTGAAAACATATTTAAATGCAAACATATTGAAAATGGGCAATAAAGCACGTCCCATAGTTGACATACACTCACTGGTCACTTTATTAGGTACACCTGTCTAACTGCTAGTTAACGTGGTAAAAACTCAATGCATTTAGACGTGCAGACATGGGCAGGGCGATCTGCTGCAGTTCAAACGGAGCATTCACCACCGAGCATGGTGAAGAAAGGCGATTTAAGTGACTGAACAGGGCATGTTTGTGCCAAATGGTGATACACTAGGATTTTCACACACAACCATATCTAGGCTTTAACAGAGAATGGTCTAAAAGGCAACAGTAACTCCCAGTAACCAACCGTTACAATCAAGGAACCTTGAGGCAGATGTCCTACGGCAGCAAAAAACCACACAGAGTGTCAGCTAAGAACAGGAAACTGAGGCTACAATTCACACTGACCAAAATTGGAAAAATGTTGCCTGTTCTGATGAGTTGCGATTTCTGTTGCGACAACCGGGTGGTAGGGTCAGAATTTAGGGTCAGTAACATATAAAGCATGGATCCCTCCTGCCTTGTATCGATGGATATGGCTGGTACTGGTGATGCAATCATGTGGGGATATTTTCTTTAGGTCCATTGTAACCAGTTGAGCATCAAGTCAGCACCTCAGCCTACCTGTGTATTGTTGCTGGTCATCCCTTTTTCACTACAGTGTCCCCATCTTCTGATGCTACTTCCAGTAGTTTAACTTTGCATGTCATAAAGCACGAATCATCTCAGACTGGTTTCTTTAACATGGCGATGAGTCTGATTTGCTCAAATGGCCTCCACAGTCACCAGATCTCAATCCAATAGAGCACCTTTGGGGTGTCTGAAGCCGACAAATCTGCATCAAACTGCGTGTTGCTGCCATGTCAATATAGAGCAAACTCTGATGAAGATTTTCAAGATAAGGGAGAGAACCAACTGAGTCTGACATAGATAACCTTAAAACATTAATTCAGCTGTAAAGAACAGAAAAACGCATTTGAACCCACGTCTACAAGAGCCAAAGCCCAATACTTTACCAAATGAGCCTTAATATTTTTTTGGATGAGCATGAAATTAATTTGCAGCCACACTGCAAGGAACCACAGAGACAGCTGTCTAAGCATAAAAATAACTGTCAGCAGAAGGAATTAGGGGATGATGAACTACTATGTACGATACCAGGTGGTCTAGAACACAATGTTTAAGGTACCTGAGTGTGGGCATCTTATGAATCTTGTTAAACATGCGGTCCAGCCTCTTCAGAATGAGGATTAGAGCAGGGCGAATGGCTTCTGCTGACCAGTCCGTAATAGGCAACATCTCTGTGATGTACCGGCACAATCCTCGGCTCTCCATGGTTAATGTGTCATAAGGGGCCAGTTTGAGAAGGGAGTGGGCAATTTCTGCCAGTCTGTACAACAAAGAGTTTATGTCAAAATTTTACATTTTCAGGTTGAATACATTCATTTAAGCAAGTTTTAAAGAAAAGTATTGCTTTTTCAGGCTGTGATGAATATTATGTGCTAATGCCTCCCTAAATGATCAAATCCTTCCAGGGTTTTTTTTTCACAAATCACTAATGTTAAAAATACTGAATGTGATAAATTCTGAATTCCCTGAAATTCAACTTGCAAGTGAACAACGATGTGTGGCTTGAATTTTGTCAAAATAGAGTATTTTAGAGTGAAGTTGTTTACCATTTTCTGGTAAAACATATTTTGGGTATAGCACTTTGCAGACAGTCCCTAAGCGATCCTGCATCAGTCATCAATACATACACTGCTATGTATTTCAGCGAACGTGGAGGAAGATTTACATAGATATTACGCAGTTTATTTATAGATTTTGATAAGTCTACACAAATATATATATATACATAGGGCTCTAAAATCTGCCAAAATCTTTTGCATAGTTCAGTTTATTCTTAAGATATGGTATATAAAGGAGTATTGATGTATGGCTATGAAAATACTCCATAAAAAGTATAATCGCTGAACTTGGTTCAAATGAAAATTATGTGGAATAACATATGACAACATTTCTTATAGTTTTGTACAGTCAACACTTAATTTATATTTCAGAAGTTTACATTAAAAAATGTTCCACCAAGTGTTTGTTCCACCTCATGTGAGACTTGATGTCCAGCAGCTCCAGTCCAGAGACTCTGGGTTCTCCAGCCACGTTCTGCAGGATCTTTAGTCGTGGACCACAAAGCTTGTAAAACTCTGTGCAGATGTTGAGCAAAGATTCACGAGGACGCCGAAATTCCTCTCGTGCAATTCTTTCATCCAGTTCCTCCCTCAATATCCCCTGACCCTCCTCCAGAAGGTGAATGTTATCTCTGCACAGAGCAATGGCAAATCCTTTAGTGCACTTGTGCTTTTCATTACATATATCATTTCATAGTTCTATACGGTCCATCTGGGTAGAAAACACTCTTTACTCAGACCTTTATCAATCATCTCCAAAATTGGCCTCTATGCTGATTTCATTGATCATGTGCACTAACCCAATGCCCCTTTGCTAGATGCTTTTCTGGAATTATCAGACTTCCGTGGAAAGTAGACTGTCTATTCCATAGACACTATTCCATCTCCACAGCAAATTAATTTTGTAATAAAATGCAGCCAAGTGACATTATGATCAGGAATTGAGTGACCCATACTAGGAATTTGTGGTCTGCATTCATCCCATCCATGTGCATTCCCAACTGGAGAACCAAAGCTGCGGTGCCTTGGGAACCTTGCTCAATGCCACCACATTTATACCCGTCACAGGTGGAAGAGAGTGAGCTTTCAACACTCACTCCACCTTTTACTCTCAGAGAAGCTAGGGATCGAACCAGCAGCCGTCTGATCACCAATCTCTTTATCCACTTAGCCACAACTCCCACTGCATCCCACAGTCATCAACCTAGATCCATGACACATCTGTCACCTGGTGTTGACTCCTCCAGACATGGTGTGATTGGCGGTAGTGGCTCCCTTGTGGCCCTGATCAGATCGCCCCATCTGAGGGGCAGCCATGGGTCTGTGAAACAAAAGCCATGTAAAAAACTCAGTCACAGGGAAGGTCAAGGTAAAGGATGTGTTGTGGGACTGACCGGGTCAATGCCTCAACACTGTGAAGGAGAGCCTGCAGAGATGTTGCCAAGGAGGCAATAGCAGCAATCTCATCCCTAGCTGCTGACGCAGACTCCAATGTCTGAGTGTTGCACTTCATCTTCTGCAGGTAACATGGAACCAAAGCCTCCAGGACCATTAGCATCTGCAGACTGAGGGGAGGAAGAGAAGCCAGAGTATAGCATGGGGCTCATTCAAAGAGCATTTCCCCTCCAAATCACCTTAATTCACCTTGCTTTTGGATTTAAGGAGAAAACTAGTGTGACCAGCTGAACTTATGTAAGCATTGGAGAACCTCCAAGTCACAAATTTAAACTTACAAAGACTGAGTCATGTATTGTAGCTGTGTTTCTCAGCATTGTGAACACCATTAACCCTGACCAAATCTCCAAATTTATTTACAGAAATGCAGCCCCAAAATGGCCAAAGGAACTCCACCATGCTTCGCTTTTGCTACAGACACTAATGTACTGCTCGCTATGAATTCAAAAATGAAACAAACAAACTCATTCATGATCCCAGAGCACCTTCTGTCGTTTTCATACACCCCTAAAACACCAATCCCAAACCCCCTGTTGTAAATGTAAATAAACATGTAAATGTGTTTTCTAAAATAGAAATACATTTGGGAAAGTGTTTTACATTAAGTACATTTGTGTTGCAGCTCTCAGCTACTGTACAAACCAGTTAACAAAAATCAATTGTAGTAAACACAAATCATTATTCACCAGGCATCATTCAACATTTATTTTATATATAATACATTAAAGACCTCATGGAGCATACTTGGACACCAGTTCATAAAAATGGCCTCCATTTGTAGGCATTGTTGTGTTGTACTGTTGATTATTATTTGAAAACTATAATAATAATATGCACAAACCTGCGGTATGATTCGGGAGCATAAGCCACGACTGTGACACACAGCTTAATGGCTTCGCTGATTGAAAATGCCAAGTCTTCATTGCCATAGCAGAAATCTGTTATAAAAAGAGCAAAAGTTTAGCAGTAGCAATTGTAAGAGAACTAGCATTAGGCTATTTTCTGTGTGTTTAGGTTAAATTATAGCCGCTCTATGTTGAAACTCTTGCTCTAGAGTTTTCATAATTTTATTAACAAAGCCTTTTGAGCATGCCTTACTACTTTACAATTTGCTCTAATAAGTGAACTTTAAAACCTTGATAAATTCATTTTTTTTTATTACAACCCCAGCTTTTTTACAAACATTTTTTCATTTCATTACGCAACAACACCAAAACAAACCTAAAATCGTACAAAAAATACATTCATTCATTCATAGTCCAACCTGATTATTCCCTTTTTGGGGTCACAGGGGTCTGCCAGTGCCCACAGCGCACCTTGGGCGAGAGGCAGGGGTACACCCTGGACAGGTCGTATTCACACCTAAGGGGGAATTTAGATTAGTCAATTAACCTAGTCGCATTTTTTTGGGATTGTGAGGGAAACCGGAGTACCTGTTGGAAAACCACGCAAGCACAGGGGGAAACATGCAAACTCCTTCCAGGAAGGTCACCAACAACCTTCTAGCTGGAAGACCACAGTGCTACCCACTGTACCACCGTGTCGCCCCACAAAAAAAATACAATTATTTTACTGCAAAATGAAAATGCATAAATCCTCCAAAAATGCAAAGACACAAACATTGAGACAAAAATTGTATAAAAAAAAAGGCAAACCTCTTCCAAACCTTGCAGCACTTTTTGTTCAATTGTACCTTTTTTGTACCAGAACTTTGAAAAACACTTCCAAGTGTTATCCCTTCTTCTAAATGGCACAGATTTAGTGTCTGTGAAATGAAACTGAAAGACGATCGTGCATTTTCTCATATTTTAATTAGAATTATCTTGAAACCTATGTGATATAACTCTTGTAATGTTCATTTGAAACCCAAATCATCAAAGCTAATAACCTTTTTGAAACCTTCACGTTGTATTTCTTTTTGAAACCTTCACGAAATCAAAATGAAACAATAGCTGGTCATTCCTACTTAATTCAAAATAGACGATGTGATTGGCATAGAAGACTTTTAAGGGTTAATATCATTAAAATCTATAACACAGTCATATGATAAACTGCTTAAGCTTGAATACGATCATGTAAGATGTTACCCAGAGAGCGGAGAGGTTTCTCTGCCTTCACCAGCTCCAGAGCATCCAAAGCATCAGCAGTCTCCCCTTCGAGAGATACAAGCAGGTCAAAGAGACACTGTGACGACACACCCTTTGATAGACCGGTACTAGTTCGGTTCTGTAAACAAACAACCATCCAATTCAGTGCTTTGTCGTTTTCTTGAAAAGCACAGTTTGTTGTTAAAATAAAACTCACTGTGAATTCAAGCAGTGGGGCCACGCTGGCGAAGAGCTGCAGGATGAAAGGTTTGCGGTGGAGGATATAAAACTGTCGGCAGCAGAACTCCAGCCCTCGACGTAACAGAGGGTTGCCCTCATAATCTGCATAGGTCTTTGGAAGCAGTCATTAATATAAACATTTAAAACAAATGCATCTATTTGAAAAAAAAATATATATATATTTTTCTTACCTGAAGCATGGTGGGCAGGATCCACTGGTAGCCGCTGAGAGAGAAGAGGTGGTTAAAGTGCACTGCTGTGTTGATGGCAGTTGCACTGTACTGCCTCAGCAGGGCGCTGTCCTCGGGGTGTAAGTGTAGTGCTCCGTTGAACACATTGAGAAAGAGCATAATCTCATCACCCCATGGATATTCACTTGGCATACCCAGAAACATCTCTTCCAGCAGTTTGATCCAAAGAACCTTATGTAATGTGTCCAGACCAAACAGCTCTTTGCCTGTGGAAGGGACAAAAGAAATCAGTTCTGGACAAAAGCTCATCAGGGGTCAATGTACCCCAGAACCATCTCCAGCATATGTTTATATTTATATATACATGTAAACATATACATATATGTTTAACCTCAGTTAAAAATATAAAGATAAAAGTTTCTTATAAAAAAAAAAATAGGTGTTTCATAGAATTCACTTTATTTCAATGAATTTGTTGAGTATGACTGGGTCAATGATTCACCAAGGGTCGGTTATGTGCCTCGCTCGAGTATCCACTTGCATATATATATATATAGTACTGACACTTAAGTACTGACACAGAGCACGACAGAATTCAAGAAATCAGGTCTAGTTCGGGATAAATGTATATAAAATTGGCTCTGCGGTGCGCAGTCATGTGATGAACGTAGATGGCTGTGAGTGAAAATGGACTTGGGGGAGGTGAAACAGAGAAACAGAGATAGCGTCAGTTTGTTTTCTTTTAAGGCCTCTAGACACCGATCTGAAATGAGATCCATATGAATCTTCAGATGGCTTCTCAGTAGGGTGGTCTTCATCTGGGTAGGGGATACATTGATGCAATGACGTTCCCTGCCTGAAGCTGGCATTTGTGGAACACAAGAGAAAACAAGGGAAACAGGAATGACGAAGACGACGGCAGAAAAGAAATCAAAGAACACATCGAAAAAATCATAGAGCTGTAGTTTATTTTGTTGGTGGCTAATCACAGGGAGCTGTTTGAAAAAAAATGTGGAGAAACAAAGAATTTGTGGTGCGCTTTCAAGTTTCCTGCATGAAGATGCTATGAAAATATGGGATTGCACCACCAAGCCGCACTTTTACATACTACTCGTGTCATCAAAAGAGACAGCTTTCATTGGTAGTTCTTCTTGCTATAAATGATATAATAGTGTGAAACTCTTTTCCGTTGGCACCACTCAGATATGATCAGATGTGTGCGCTTCTGTTAGATCCCTGTTTTCGATCGAGATGCGCTGTCGCATGAAATTTCAGACCGAAAATCCGGATCTGTGTGGCCTTTAGTCATAGAGTTGGGATTTAACTGACAAAACAATTACTGCTTTCGTCATTATTTGGGTAGCACACCACACATATTCTAAATGCTTTTTTAAAAGACCCATTTAAATCTAGATTAATTCCAAGATTACAGTTAAAATAGTCTAGATTAAGGCTCACCCAGAGGCTCATTGAAGAGGGTGAACTCTGCATCAATAGCTGAACGAGGGAACGATGGGAGTCGCAGAAGGTCTTCCTGAAGCATGGACACATGGGACTGCTTATGTACAGCTGGCATACGCTGAGTGAGTGAAATGATAAAGAGAACCCGGCCAATCTCTTCCAGCTTTCTGGAAAACACCTGAGAGAAAAACACAAAATGACTGCTGAAAAATCACTATGACTGATGCAGCACTTTCACAATATTTAATTATCAGCTAACTAAGTTCCCAGGTTTGCCTATAGGAGTTATAGTGAGTAAATGTGGCCCGGTGATGGTTTACAGAAGAAAAGTTTTATGAAAATCTTGTTTAAAAGGAGTATTTTGTAAATAAAAGTACTTTCTTTTCTAATTGTCAATTGGAGGGAGCACATTTATGCTTTTTTTCTAATTTTAGCAATTGTCACATGAGATAACACCTGTGCTCAATTTGCGCAAGGGGCACACAGGAGCTTGCTTCAGCTCCTCGCAGGTCCGGGCAGGGACCTGTTTGATAGCCTGCGGGGTAAGTGATATAATAAACTTCATGGAAACGGATGGGGGAGGGGCACATAACCAGATCGATTAGAATGAAGGGTTTCGTGGAGGTTGGAAGATTGGAGCATTTTGAGTTTTTAGAAAAAGTAAATATGGTGTACCTTAACTATCATACATTTTCACCAAAAAGGTTGTGGCATAAACTCACCTGCTTCTGAATAAGCTCTAGACCTTTTTCTGGAAGCATATGAACCAAGTTGAGCTGAGGAGACACCGATCTCCTGAAGGGGTAGATGTCTCGCACATAGGTCTAGATTGCAGATACAAAACCATTTTAGTCAACACACAAAAAGGCAAATAATTAACATCCTTTGAAAGTTCCAGTTCTCTTCAGACTCACTTTGGCATAATGGATGAGGTTCCAACGCTTATCCATCAAAAAAAAGTTGGCAGACCGAGCCTCTGGAATGTTGAAGAACTCTAAACACTCCTAGAGTAGAAATACAGTATTTTTGAGATATGTTCATTCCAATATTCTGATATTTTAAAAACCCATGCTTCAAACTCATTTAAAATACTGAAAAAAAATTATACCAAGTTTTTGTTTTTCACTCATTCCAAAAAGAGAAACCCATGTAATGTATATATTTAAAGCCTTTAAAGCCCTACTTCAGGGAACAACGGTCACTTTTAACAGTAACTCTTTACATTTCAGTGTTACTTAATGGAAGATATTTTGTAGTAACTAGCACAACGTTGGTTTCTGTTGCTGTTGATCCTAGTGTTTTTGTGGAGTATGAATTTTAGGGATGCATCAACTTCCATATAATCTGCCAGACATAAAAAACTTTTTATTCTACAAAATAATAGATGTTTCCCACTCTGAATTATCAACAATTATAATCACACTTTTCACTCTCATTGCACTCTCAAACTATCAAATGCTGTAGAACTGCAAACCTATTAAAACAGTCGGTCTGTATGACATAATTGATGAATAAAGTCAATGCAAAATAATATTGATGTAAGTTTATCCAAAAACGGTTCATGGATGAAGGTTTGATCTTTGTTCTGTCTTTCAGAGCTTGCAGGAACTTTAATTACTGAATATTATAAGAACTCTTATCTGAACCTTTATCATTAGCTTTGATTGAAGCTATATTAAACTATGTATTGATGATTGTAAATATTTATAGAAATGCACCTACTTTCCTTTAAACCTTTATTACATAATGTGATACTTTAGATCTTAGCATTTTTGTAGAAAACGATTAGAGAGTAACTAGTGACGATATTGAACATCTCAATTTATTAACAAATAGTATGATACATAGTAAACAGGTAAAACAACACCAAGAATCTACATGATCTGAAAGGCTCTAAGCGTTTCAGACCACAGGCTTTGTCTTGCTGCCTTCTGACTAAATACTCTTCAGATCCAACTCCCACAGAAGTGTCTAGTTGAATGTAAATCAGACAGCATTGTAATCCTTCAGGACCTTTTGCAACACAAAGAGTTTCAGGGAGTGGTTGAGAATCCCAATGCCCCTGGTTTAAACTCCTTGCAACACTGTTTACACATTCACAAATATTATTATTATACACACATAATTAATCACTGTGTTACGTTGATAAATGTAGAGACAAAAACATTGAAGAACAGCTCACTCTCAAATACTGGTTGTGTTTTGCAGCTTAAATAATATTAAAAGTATTTATTTGAAACTTTCGCCTCAACATAAGATCATATAACCTGTTCTGATTTTAGCATGGAATAAGCTTTGTCTGGAATAAGTCTACCTTCAGAAGAGCTTCAAACTGGGTGTCTTCATGCACTGGTAACTGAGTGGGAATATCACACTCGTTCTGTCCGTGGACCACCAGGGTTTTGGTTCCTAGGCACACAATTACAGTTTAAAACATAATCCCTTTCTCAGAGTCTCTTTACATGTGACTGTGATATAAAACCTGGCATGGAGGCAGTGACCAGAAGCTTGACTTCACACTGTTCTTTCTTCATGGTCTGTTTAAGGTCTTTAAAGAAGAGCCCCTCCACATAGCCCACCACCTCCCAAAGGAAGGTCAGAGTGGCTGATATGGCATCCATGCCCCACTCACAGGGGGTCCGGACAAAATACATGATCAGGCCCACCTTTAAAACAAAACAGTTTGAAACCGAGTCTGTGAAGATTCAGAGTGGTGATGGTGGGGGCAGGTGTGGCACTACTCAGACGGAGTGATTACAAAAGTCTGCATTTCTATGTAAAGCACCAATGATAGGGAAAACCAGATTAAACTTGTTTAAATGTAACAGATCAGACTTAAACTAAACCAAAACAGAATTAGGTAACATAACTAGGGAATCAAAAAAAGCACTCTCAATCAGGTGTGTCGCCCCACTGTGGATGGCTGCAGAATGATTTTTTAGTTCATCCTCCAATATACTATACAAACTCACTGCAATCACTGCAGTCAAGAAAACATTTACAAATAATTTCCTCTGAATTTATGTTATTTATGCAAACATTTTGAATGTTTTGTCATTTTATTTTGGCTTATTGTTGTGTGCCTCAATTTCTCCCCCCAAAACTACGAGAGCCATGTGATTGGGATCATTTACAGCTATACGGAATTGAGCTGACTAACCACTGCAGGCAAGCACATCGTGGGTAAGATCATTTACGCTGATGAATGATCAAATTCAGAGAAGTTGTTCTCAAATTCTTGTTTATGCTACAAAATTATCTGTATATAACAGGCTGCGTGTGAGAGGGGCGGAGCTATAAACCATGACCCACCCTCCATATCAGGAATCGTGTGTGCACGTGCACCCTTTATCTGACTATCATGGCCATGCCCAAATCATGCTCGCAGTGGCCTCAAATGACCCAATGGCAGGGGAAAGTCTCATGTTGTCCATCTTTTTACATTCATTGGTCTCAATAAACACTTATCCGCTGACCATTTGCAGCTAGGGTTGCCATCCATCAAAACTACAGAAACATCCTGTGTTTGAATCAGATATGCTCTGTTTTAAAACGATACGAGATATATTTTGTATTTCACAATCTTTGATTCTGAACGAATCAACTGCGATCAGAAGCAGACTTTAGATCAAGGGCTATTGGCTAACCCTCCAACTTCAGTCACAGGATCAAATATTTCGGTCTCTTCAACAAGAGCAAGCATCTCCCGAAGCTCACATGCTAATGCTAGGTCTTTCATCATTTACAGTTATTTGTATTGAAAAAATATTGGATACTTTTATTAATCAAAATCATATAGGATTTATTTACAGGTGCATCTATAAACATACAAAATAAGTTGCCATTTCAAAGAGTGAAACCCATATATTATAAATATATATAATATATTATACATACATATATTAGGGAAAAATACAAGCATTAGTGTTTTTTTTTCATTTTTTTTTAAAGATTTTATCTCAAAAAGCTCAAAGACATGTCTCACCAAATAGTTGAAGAGAATATGTGAGGTCTGCGCAGGTAGATCCCCGATGTTTAGTAGAAGTTTCCTCAGCATGTACATCAGCTCGTCCTGAGAAAATAGTCATGACAATGAACGTCTACAGCAACAGGCCATTTCCCCCATCTCCAAGAACAGCTAACTGGCCGACCTGTCTGTTACTGACTGTGAGTTTCTCTAGAAAATGTCTCAGAACCAAAGCTGGATCTTCTATGAGGCAGTTCCACAAGACCTGCTGAGCTACAGCACACACTGTGGAAAGACAACGAAGCCAATCGTTGAGAAGAGTTGAAAAGCCAAAAACGCTCTCTCAGAGGAACACTGCTTCACCTGCAACTCCATCTTCCCGAACATCTCGGTCTTCCATCAGGTGCACTATGGGGAGCACGGCAGCACAGATGCATGGTGGGAACACAGCTTGAGGAGGCTGTAGTAAGTGGTGTGTCGGCGTGAGCTCTGTGGTGTTCTCATCATCTAAAAGGAGACAAAAAATGTTCTAATCAATACATGCACAAGCAAGAATACAGATTAGCCCCAGAAACATTAAAGAATAAATATTTTATTCAACCATTTTTGATTGTGTTTGGTACAGTATGATATTTCCGGGAGGCTTAGTACATTTTCTACAAAACACTACACTCAGTGCTAACAAAAACTTTCTTTTAATTCAGTTGCAGCTCTAAAAGGTTTGCTAGCTCTGTCCCCCGTACCAATATCTGTATTTCCATCCACTCATTTTTATGAGCATTTTGGATATTTTGACTATTGCATAAAAACCCCTGGATGGAAATGGTAAGATGCACATAAATTTGGGAAAACTGAATAAGATAAACTTTTATGCGATAAGAGGAAATGTGCATAAAATTACGATGGAAACGCATTTAGCAAAAAAAAATTTTAAAAGTCATGTGATTTTCATGTGCGGCATTAATGGATGAACCACCGGACCTATTTCAATGCACAGCATCTGAAATGCTGTTTTGGTCAATCTTGAATGCCTTAACCAAAGTGGTTGGGGATGATCACCTCCCAGAACTGTCTTGACCGGCTACGCTCCCAAAGAGCAGTCTCTCGCCTCCAAAAGCAAGATTACATGACTGTGAATATTGTGTTCCGTCTGCATGTTCAAATAAGTTGTTATATAAAAAAAAGGCTTTCTCCTAATGCATCATCTTCCATTTTTCTTTTGACATGTGGTGCCAGTTTATCAGGAAATGATGATTTTGTTTCTCTTGGACTTGTTGGATGTAAACAGTGCTTTAGTCGCAAATATTTAATGCAATATTCCAGTTTTGTGCATAAAACGAAATTAAAGCAACTTTGGATGGAAACATGGCTAGTGTCCATAAGTTGACCATAATGACACTGGAAATGGCCCAGACTTATAGGGTGGAGTGGTACATTGCAAGCCTCTATTTGGAAAAAAAGCCTTCACAAAGAGCTGCTAGGAAAAAATATGTAACTCATTTTTAATTAAGGCTTTAATATCATCATTTTGAATAGTTCATTATTTCGTGTTATACAAGTTATACATGTCAAAAAACACTTCTTTTAATACATAGATAATTATACTTATCGTTTAAGACACATTTTACTCGAATGTATGTAGGTGCACATGTGGAAACATCATTGAAAGTTGGAGGAGCTTTGCTTTAAAACATGAATGGGCGATGTGTAGTGGGGTGTAGTATATTGTGATGTCAAAATTTTAAGCTAAAGATTCAGTTGGAAGAAAGAACTTTTTCCAGCGTCTCAAGCTTTTCAAGAGTTAGTTATAACATTTCCATGTGTTCAAAAAAAACAAGCATGCCGTGTTTGAAATTCTGTCATCATACGTCACCTTCAGAGCTGACCACTGAGCGCATGGACCACACAGAGCCTCTACGGAACGAGTAGTTTCTGTGTGAGTTGCTGGAGGCGCAGGATGGACTGACGGAGAGACGACGAGAAGTCAAGTTCACCACATCGTCTACTGGTAGAGAAAACAAAAGCTTAGTGAAATACTTTATCTCTGAAAGTCACGAGTTCTAAAAGCAGTTCAGTCTGGATGTGCAGCTGCATCAGTGCTGTAGGTTTATCTCATCTCACAGAGCTTGTATCATACAATTGTTTTTGAAAAATACTTCTAAACACCTTAGTAAAAACTCTGTCCGTGTCAAAGATGAAAAGAATAGTAAATTTACATCATATACTCACTAAAGTGAATTTGAATCATATACACAAGTGGTCACTTTATTAGGTACACCTGTCAAACTGCTCGTTGACTCAAATCTATAACCACCCAATCACATTGCAGCAACTCAACGTATTTAGGCATGTAGACATGCAGTTAAAACTGAGCATCAGAATTTCAAATTTTTTAGTTTTGGATATATCAATGAACCATTAACCGACCATCAACGGTTCAGGCTGGTGGTGATAGTGTAATGGTGTGGGTACCAACTGAGCGTATTGTTGCTAACCATGTCCATGGCTACTTCCAGCAGGGTAATGCGTATTCTACAGATTGTATTAAATGTTATTTCTATCATAATTTTGCCTCCTGACAGAGCACAGAAAGGACAGACCCTCTTCCTCCTGCTCAGGTGGGGGGCTGCAGGAGGGCTCGTAACAGGCCTCCTGAGCAATGGGGATGGCTGTGATGATGCTAGCTTCACGCCCCAATCTCCGCTTCTCCTCCTCCTGCTGCATGTTCTTCAGGATGTGCTCTGCCCGCTGGTGAGAGCGGGACACTGCTCGGGCAGAGAAGGATTTCTGAAGTGTACAGGGAGCAGAGAAAGAAAGAGAAGAAAGTAATACATTGCATCCGTTATTCAAATGATTTTCAGGCATTCATACATTTGGTGTGGGATTCCACCGAAACCTACCGATTGATCTTCACTGATAGCGTCTGGAACAGTGCCAGCATTAACAGGGACCCATGGAGGGTCGAATATTGGGACACAGGGCATTCCCAGAATAGGAGAGGGCAGCGTGAAGTTAATGCTTGGAGGAGGAATCTATGAAACAATATAAAAAAAAAACATATTGATGTAAATGAGTTGAAACTTTGACAACTGGATGTTTTTGCACTAAGTGCGTAATAAAGAATTAATAAAGAATAGGGTCATTAGCTAAGAAAAACCAAACTGAATATTCACTAGCTTTATCTATTGACAAAATTAGTGAAGAATCTGACTGTTGTAAGCACCCTACAAACTTGAAAAGGTGGTTCGCTACCTTGAATATCTGCTGAGCCCCCTCCTCCATGCGTGGCCATACTTGGTAGCGGAATCTCCAGATGGTATAGAATTTCAAAATAGAGTTAATCCTCTGACATGCTTCCTGGTGCTGAAACTCAGCCATCATCATTTCTGTCACTCCGTCTGGCACCTTCACCGCGCACAGCAGGAACAGTGCAGCTGTGAGCATTTCAGAAAAGTACACAAGTGAAAATAGATGTCTCCAAGAATTCAATTACGCAAGTAAATCTGAGTAAAGACACAGACCTGCAGCTGCAGCCATATGTTCATCCACACTCATCAGAAGCTCCCAGGCTGCAGGCAATGTGTCTCCATACATGTCCTCAGTCAAGATCGGGGCAGCTTTGATCAGCAAGGACAGAGGGGCTGGCGACAGGCTCATAACCTAACATGAACACAGTTTCAAACATTATGAAGACTTTTAAAAATAATAACACCAATAACTAAAAGTAGAAAACACAGAGTTGAGACCTGGTTCCGGATGTATTTAAGCATGCCAGTGTCCTTTTTTCCCTCAGCATTGCTGTCATTTGGACGTTTTTTCATGGACGGTGTCCGGAGACAGGATTTGTCTAAACTCTGAAAATAAACACATTACATGAACTTTATGCAGGGATCTTGAAGATGGAAAGGCTAAATAACTATGTTCCTCCATGGTTCTGGTCATCACCAGAAATAATTAATTTTGAGTCGCTGACGCACACATGCGACTGGCCAGAATCACAGGCAGATCGGAGCTTGTGCACGAGTGTGGCAATTGCACAGTGAGAAGTACCAAAGACTCCCTCCGCGACAGTCACAGGCAGGTTGTGAGGCTGGATCAGTCGGCGAGTCGCAGTTGTGCAGTTTGAAGTGTGTTCTGACTGAAATAACGCCTGTGATCGCCTGCAGCCACGACTGTATCCTGCTCCAGATAGTCCTTCAAGGTGAAAGCATTTCTGAACCCAGCTTAACCGGAAAGTTTAAAAAAAAGCTATCTCAGTGATTTAGGCTTCAACTGTGAGGAATATTGTGAGGAACTCTAACACCACGAAAAATCTCAGATAAGAAGAGAAAGAGGTTGCTGAGAACAGTCACAGTCAACCCACAGACCAGCTGCATAGACCTGCAACATCTTGCTGCAGATAGCGTCGTTCATCTGTATAACGCATTTTCAGAGATGCTGTATGGATGTGATTTGGAAAAAGCCTTTTCGCTGCACACTCCGGTCTAATACGGTTTTATTTTGGAATAAGGTGTCTAATATTTTATAGGTCTACTTCTGTTCAATTTCAAAGACACCTCGAAAAATTATTTAAACACCTCTTTGGTCTTTTTAGGACGGCCACTGATATTTCCAAGGGAACTGTTCTCCTTCATGCTGTCCACTGTCTCTCCATACAGCAGCTTTATAGCACGGACAAGCCTGGCACAAGAACGGCTGTGCCTCTGGTAACAGCGGGGGTGGCAGAAGTCCACATGAGTGCAGATGAAGCTCTGCTGGTTGCACAGAAGAATCATGATCTGGATGGTGAGAAAAGAGTACAGATGAAACAATTGAGACACTTGTTCACATGAAAATAGGAACAGTCAGGGTTCTGGTTTCTTACATGCAGCCAAGACATGTTTCGATGGTAGTTGTCTTCCACTCCTCCTGTGCTGCTCTGACCCTCTGGTTCAATGCTGGGTTCACTAGCACTCCATGGACTTCCTGAACAGACAACCCCATTATGTGTTTACTCATGGAATGATTGTGTTTTAAAATGATCGTGCTGGTAAAATGTTAGTTAACTGCATATGCATCATCACAGAGGGCATGCAGTAAATCCAGTTTCTGGGCAGGCATATTGGCATAGCATATGTATCTGATAAAATTACCAGTTTTGGTTTTGGATGAGGGCACCGCTTTATTGAAAGAAAAAAAAACACAAAGAAAAAAATGAATTTAAATTTACAGCAGCCAGATTTCTTAAAGCTCTAGTCACACTTTAGAGAGAAATGAGTTTGACTTACAAAACCCTGCTCAAATGAAGCTGAAATATTGTGCAATACATGAATAGAAACAAAGAACAGTGTTGTGGAAACCTAAAAGAAACAGTTTATTCATTGAAACCTTTAGAAAATGCCCAATGCATTACATACAAGGATATGTAACAGAACAGATTTGAGTGTTTCTGTTAACATAACCATGGTATGTTTAAGTCTTTGGCTAACACCATCCTCCTGGTTAAATCCCAATGCGATTTGTGGGTCCCTTGGCCTCATAAATACTTGGAGATTATTTTAGAACACTGAATATGCATAAAAACTTCAAAAGCATGAAACATTGTTCAACAACTCCTCTCTCATCCCTTATTTACATATGTACATGTAATAACATTTACAGTGGTACCCCGAGATATTAAATTAATCCTTTCCAGGGTGCCGTTCATTTCGTATCTCGAAGCAAGTTTTACGTGTCAAACACCTAATCCGTGCAACGGCTCTCAGAAACAACAGTATAAGTTGATAAAAAAATGGAAAACTCAAAGAAAGAGAAAAATCAAGTAACGTTTCTTTAATCCTCAAATCTACACATTGTTAATGTAATAAATGATAATAAAACAGAATAAAGACGAATTACGAACAGCACGGTTTCAAGCAAAAGCGTAAACAGTACCGAACGTACTTGTTACTCCTTGTCTGCTTCTCTCTCTCTGCCTTCCACGCACTTCACTATAATTAGTGCACCTGCTCATCATTAGAACCTAATCTTTCTTCCTATTTAAGCGCTTCTTTTCGGTTACTCTGCGTCAGTCCGTTAGTTAATTCTACGCCTGTCGATTTGCCTTTTCTCTGCTCCCGTCAATGGGTTTCCCTTAGCAGTTTCTCTGTTGTTGTTTTTTCCAGTCTACCCCCGTCTGTTCAGCGTGTATTTTGCTAGTGCTCTCAGTGGTTCCTGGTTCAGTTGGATCATCTCCAGCATTCTCTGCTCCAGATCAAAGAGCTTTCAGCCCTGTCGCTACCCTTTGGTAGTTCTCCGGCCTTGTGCCAGTAGATTTTTTGTATTTATTATTATTATTTCCTTTGGACTATTCCAGTCGTGGGACCTGTGGATTGTTTACCTAATTTTTTTTTTTTTCAATTTAAAACCCGATCTCTTGCACTTGAATCTCTTCCCGTTTTTTCAACACCAGCACCTAACAGTACTGGAGAGATGCTTCTGAGAATGGGTCATTGGGTTTCTCTAAGTTGCGCTACAGAACAGCACTTTCCACATTATAAACATTATTCCTTTAATGACACCTTGGCTCTAACATTTGTTATAGCACAATATTAGTAATCTATACATAATGTTTCGCTTGATTTAAAAGTGATTTAAAGTGTTTTAAAGTGTATCAGCCGATTTTTACACGTTTGCAACGAGAGAGAGGAGAGCCAGGACCCGGATGCGTAGCGCGACGTCAGACTTAACAAGCGAATAATGGAGCAGAAATGTTTGTTATTGTCCTTATCTCAAATTTTTCTTCGTATCTCGAAGCAAACAAATTCCCGCGAGACCTTTCATATCTCAAACATTTCGGAACTAGAAGCATTTGTATCTTGGGGGTACCAACGTATTTAAAATGTAAAGAAATGTTAAATGAACGCTTGAGTAAACAGACAGCAAGAATAAGGCACATAAACGATGTGAATTTTGTGATGGTTTGCAAAAGTTTTGACCTTATCTGGCCCAGAGAGCCAACAGAAATAAATTATAGGTAGTGTAGGTGTCAGAAGGTCTTAGACTCAGACTCAATGGGGTCATCACCCTCTCCTGAGATGAGGTTTGGAATTCCGTATTCCAAGTGCTGACTCTGATCGACCCACAAAACTTATTTATACCCCCAACTGCGAAATGATTTGTAATGCAAATGAAAGTTCTAGTTTTCGGAGCCCCAAAATCAAGCTGCTGGTACTCTCAGAGGGTCTGATGTGGAATGCTGAATTTCAATCCACTACTTCATTCCCATGTTGTTTTTTGTGCTTCATACACTCAAACATATAGTCTCTGCACAGACTACTTAGAGTAATTTTTATTGAACTCTAACGTTCAAAGTTGGGGAGGGGTGGTGAGTAAATTGTCAATTTTACAAACCACTGAATATTTTTAAACTTTCTGCAAACTCCTTGAAATTGGCCAAACATGTTGAGTGGTGTTCTGATTTAACAGTCCACTTTTAAGCTTGATATCTTGTCCCGGAGCAGAGTCTTGTCCCACTCACAACCTAAACCATTTTAAAAATTTTCAAACTGTGTATTTAAAGGCATACCCTTAACATCTAAAATGATTTCAATTCCATAATCAGAAAAGGGACATTTGATTTAAGAACATCTAATTTTGCAAAAAAATAGCTACCCACAAAAACTGGATTAATCTCTATATCTGTTAATCTATGGTAATTTGATTGCGTGTGGACAGGTCCCGTCAATTTTCCATTGACCAATGGGTTCTGAGAGCTATTTACCAAAATTTATTTATCAATATTGTTTAGGTAGATTGTTGTTCAGCCTCATCCATTACAAATCAACCAATAGGAACTGATAGCTATTTGATTGGTTTTTATTCAAGCACTCTACGAACTCACCAACAATGGAAGAGCTCTTTGTGGTTTGATAAAACCACTTAATAACCACCCGATCTCTCTCTGAGCGCTTTATTTAGCCAATCTTGTGACACTTTATTAATAAAATATTGTCTAATCCTACAGTTTGTTTTGTTTGTTTTGTCATTATCAAATTAATTATAATGCATAAAACAAACATTTTGGGTTGAATTCCAACCAGCCACTGCTCAACAATTCAACAGTTAAAATTTAAAAATTGAAGGGCGCTGAGTCTGAAACCTAAGCTGCCACAAGATAATAGTTTTTAACAGGGTTTTTTTTACAATGGGTACCTTTTAAATGATGTATATTCATTCAAAACAAAATCATCACACCCACGCACACACACAATATCACACACACACACTCAAGCTGATCAAAAATTTGTAAAAATGTGGCTTGAATGTTAAAAGACTGGCTAATAAAGAGCAATTCACCAATTCCCACACAGCATTGAAAACAAGCTTTTTCAGGCACAGGACATTCTTCAGAATTAAAGGTCAATAGGACATTAATTCAGAACACATTCAGAGCTTTCTGACCTATATCAGTGACTGTGTCTCTGCTCTGGGAGAGCATCCGCTCAGAATCAGCATCAATCTCAGACTCAGAGTCCTGTCTGGACATCTTTGTGCTTTTCAGACTCCCTGCTCGACGGATAGAAGACAAAGAGCCTCCTTTCTTTACCCGGAAACTCCTAGCTCCTTTAATCTGGAGCAAACGGGAGCCACCAATGCGGATCTTCCTGATTGGAGCTAGATAACAAAAGTAGGGAGACAAAAAAATGATCATAAATTAGCGGAAAACACCAGATAAAACCAAAAAAATTCAAACACGTTGTGTTTAGAAGTTCCTGCCCAACAACTTAAATTAAACAGTTTTCAAAAATTAAATTAAACAATCTATTTGATTAAATAATCAAATCTTTGCGACAGCCCTCTAGACCTTTTGCAACATCTGTCTTTTTTGATTCTTCATTAAAGACCTGTTTCGGAGCCTGGATATTGGATGTTGGATGTCACTCACTTTGTCGCATTCTGTACATTTACAACAAATACCAACCACTCATTATTTATATTTTTGAAAACATTCTTTATTTACACCATTTTTACTGTTTTGACAAGCCGGTGACAAGCTGGGCAATGTGCCTGGTTAGCTTTTACTATTGAGTGGCCGAATATGGGCATTTTTACATCAAACCAATGCCCACCAAACCCCTTTATCTTCTGGGGCCTTTTGCTGAATGAACCATGGCAATTCTGAAACCTGAGCACACTGGTCTCAGTGTCTCCCATTGCAATCTGGAAGCTTTAAATTGGTTTCAGCAGGTTTCAGCGTTTAAACTGTTATTTCTATGCCAGAATAGCTTTGATACATATTAGTTTTCTGGTACATGTGAGTGAGTAGTGCCAAAATGTCCTTTTCAGCCCATTCCAAACAAACCAGGGCAAGTCAGTTACCCAGAGGCTCTTGAGACGATTTCTTCTCCTCACAGCCGGTATCAGACTTGAGCGTGTGGCAGCTACTGTTGAGAGAATCATGTCCATCTTCATCATCCAGTATTCCTGCAAAGCTGATCTTCCTCTCGTAACGGTGACGGCTGAGTTCAGGGTCCAGACGTAAACGGCAGCTCTCTAAATCCTGCAGTAAAGTGTTGTTTCACTCAGTGATTAGTCATGAGGAGAACGGCAAGGGAGCCAAATTACAGACATTGATCTGCATTGTTTTGGTATGGATGACATATTCTGCCTTACATGTGTGTGTGTGAGTGCAGTGGAGCCATCATGACTGGCTGTTTTGGAGCAGGTTTGTTGTGATAAGTTCAAATATAAAATGTGGTTCCCAGAAATCACCTATTTTTCAAAATGAATTGAAGATTTTTCAAAATGAAGGAGGCTCTCGCTCCTGTCATGCTATCTTGTCTCAGTGGCCATTTCAGTGCACTGTGCACTATGACCAATCCTTTTTAAAGAGGTGTATTCAAGCAAGAATTGTTAAAACTACCTAACAATACAAGCTAAAATTATGAAGCACATTATAAAGCGTCACATCATGAACTGTTAACATGATTGGTCAATTTGGGACCAATCAAATATTGTACGACTGAGGTATGAAAATTTTCTCTTTGTATTGAAATATCGATTTTGAAAGCCGTCATGTGAATTGTTTATCGCAGTGAAAAATGCTTCACAATTTAACATCCCAAATGACTTAAAGATTAGAAGGATGAGGTTTGGAGGTAAATCTCTAGGTGGAGTTAGTAGTAACTCTAGTAGCAGGGTTTTTGCAAAAGAGCCGAAAATCAATCCATATTACTTGTATTTGTACTTTCATTCAATAAAGAAACTTTAAGCGCACCATAAGCTCAAATGCATTAGATGGCGCTAGAGACATTTTGCGACGCCCACTTTTCAAAAATTTTTTGTTAGTTATGAATTTCTTGTGCACAAAAAAAGAGTTTTCAAGCAGTTTGAGCATTCTAAATGCAAGGAAAGATGGAAAAAAAGAAAGAACTGAAGAAGAATCAATTTCAATAGGATTCTACACACTTTCTGTGCTTGAGCCCTAATGAACAAAGCCAGATCAAGTGTTGCATGTAGAGAGAACTGACCACAAGAGGTTCCGCCCTCGGTCTGGGCAGGCAGGAGAAGGTCTCCCTCAGGAAGGTGGTAATCTCCAGAAGCAGCTGACAAGCAGCCATCTTCAGAGCAAAAGGACAGCCACACTTTGAGGGGTTGACTGTGTCTGTTCAAAAGAGAATGGTCACCACTGATGAAGCCTGAAACATCTTGAAATTGTTTAACTGTGGAGTCATCTTGTATTCATTTTCTCATACTGTCATCTAAATAATCTTCTTCCTCGTCCTCCTTTTTTGCACGTCTCTTACTCTCCTCATCATAGATGAATCCTAAGATGTTGGCTGGGCTCTCACTGTCCAGATGGCAAATCTCACTCAGCCGAGTACCTATTGCCTTTTCAAGGAAGAAGGTATAAAGCAATGCCACAAACAAATTTCTTACAAAAGGATTTTATGAAGAGTTTGGTTGCAAAAAACGAAAAATACCAATTAATTCAAATTCAAGCGTTTAACAGAATGTGATCTCACACATGTATTACTGTTTCATTTCTGGGGGGTTTTCTGCAAAGCAATAGAAACATAGACCTGTTGTAGAGCGGATGCAACATATCCATGGTGCAAGCAACCTTTAGTCTGTCTAAAGTTCCTCAGGATTGTAAGGAATATCGTCTTTAGAATTTTGTTAAGAACAACAAGGATCTGGTGCTCATGTCACCTGTGGGGAGGAAGTGAAAGACATACAAAAGCACTCACAATTGAAATCAAGTGTATCTCACATGACCGGCTGAGTGAAGTTAAAGCGCCACGATCGCCCCCCTGTGGGCGGCTGCAGAATGATTTCCACCCAATTACAACTCTACGCAATCAAGCGAAACTTTTCTAATTATTCATACAAATAATTTCAATAATTTTTTACATCGATTATGAGTTTTTTTGTTTTTTAAAAATGTATCCCCTAAAAAACTAGAAGGGGCCATTTGATTGATCGAAATGTTTGACAACTACACTGAACGGAGCTGAGTTGGGACTTGCCATTTGTCACTTTTACTTTTATGTCATTTTATTTATTTTAGCGAAAACCTTTTGATTTAAAGTGGGTCACAGATTTTTAGTATTGTTCAAAAATTATTTAGCAAAAACAGTTTTCATGCGAACACTTTTTTGAGGAAGAAAATGCCTTTATTTCTCAGTAGAGCATTCATGGATTTGTTGTATTTTGGAAACAAACTCTTCGTATCTCACATGGAATAATGGAATACTCTGAGAAGCACACTTACATCTCCCCACTGGTAAAAGTATTTGGCAGCATTCCACTGGAGCTTGGTGTTCCTCTTGTTTCCAGCGACAGGCGATCGTCCTCTGGACAAGCCTCTTTTAGTGATGTTGACGTGGTGACCTTTCATCCACTCTGGCCAGTTTCCACGGTTACAACGGTGCACAAAACGAGCACATTCCAGGAAAAGGGAGGCTCTAGCCACCACTGGAGCCTCCTAGTGAAGATCAATCAGAAGTGACCAATCATCAGGTTCCCTTGCTAGTGACTAGGATTCAAAAGCAGGTATGAAAGAAAAATGTATTTCAATGATTTGTTTAAAAAAATTGTACCAAAACTGCACCAAAAGTGACAGATTTCAAGCCTTTGTTTCAATTTTGATAATTATAGATTAAAGATGAAAAAAAAGTGTTTCTGCTGTCTGCAATACAGCATAATATCATGACAAATTTCCAAATGTCCCAATCTAGTCTGCAAGACTGCTGCCTTGACGGTTGTATAGAAGACCATCAATGACACCCTTCATAAGGAGAAAAAGTTTCAAAAAGTGGTAACAAAAGAAGCTGATGCAGTATTGAAGTATATCAACAGTGTTAATAACACACCCTTATGAGGACGGTCAAGCACAAGCCATTAAGCAATCTGAGGGAGCACCATGAGGAGGTGTCAGAGCATCAAGAACCAGGAAACATCTACAGACATCTACAGGATGCAGCAATGAATCAACTAGAATGGAGCTACTTAAAGTCTATTGTGAAGTTTCAACAATCATGCTTTGTAGTTCCACAGTGATGGTTTGTGGAACCATTTTATCTACTGGTGTGGGTCCATTGTCTTTTATCAAATCCTAAAACTGATTTTTCCTGAGGTGTTTTTCTGCACGGTTAACAGGGCTTTACCTGGAGCTGGAGGTGGGAATTTTTGGTATATTTTGGACTGATTAGACATCTTCCTGACATCAACTTCCTGTTTATGGCACAAATTTGAATTTCGCTGACCGTTGTACACATTGTTTAACATAGTCAAAAAGCTTTGGCATCCCATATGCCTTAAGATAAGACTAATGGACTTTTGGAGACTCCAAATCTCAAGGAGTATGTCACAAGCAAAAGTGGCCATTTAAGTAAAATACTCCACTTCCTGTCAATTTTGGAAACACGATCTGATTCAGAACTACTTTACATTAGGCTAATTTTTCTGAATAGCAACTGCAAAACAGCCCTAGAGAAATATACTCGACTTAAATTATTTAGTCCTATGTATTATTTTAACATGTTGCCTTAACTAAGAGAACATGTTGCCTTAACTAAGAGAACAAAGAGTCAATAAAAGGAGTTAAATATTAATTCTGACCCAATCATTCAACTTGAATTATTTAGTCACATACCATTTGAGTTTTCAAACAGTGTTCACTTGAGGAGGCCTTGCTTCTACCAGCAGGACAATGCAGATACACAAACTTTAGTTATTTCAAAAGCACAGGTAAAGAATTGGCTTAAGATTTTACCTTTGAAGACATTTTGGTTCAACACTAAGGAAAAATATAAACTCTTTAGCGACTGGAAATCTGGACTAGATTGATACAAGGAATTAGGGCTGGGCGATATGAAGCAAAAAATATATCTCAATATATTTTGCTATATCTCGATATATGATATATATCTCGATATCTTTACAGGATTTATAACCACCCCCCCCCACCACCACCCCCCAAAAAAGCCCTACTGCAAAAAATAAATAATACAAATGTCAAAGTCGTTTTTTATTGAAGCTCAGAGGTGCTTCTGCAAATTTTCTTTCAGAAATCCTTGTATACATATTGCCTTTTCATTCAAAAATAAAACAACTAAAAAACAGGCAGTGCATAGGAACAAAGTGCTCCTGTAACATTTAGGATATAAACAAAATCCCTGATAACATAAATAATAATTTGTATATATATTAATAATAATAACTGTAAAATAATACACATTGCCTTCTTTTCATAAAAAAAAACAACTCAACTCAAGCTCATCTTTGCAGGACCTCTGTTGTAAGTAACCTTTTCCAATTCAGCAGCAAGCCGCGCTCTCTCTGTAGTGTACAATAGCGGGAGTTCCTGTCTCGAAAAGTAATGGCGACTAGCTAAACTGTATCTGACTGGGATCAAGTGTTTTTAGCATACGTTTAAAGCCACGTTGTTCAACGACGGATATGGGTGCCATGTCCACCGCTATGTGAAATGCCACGGACTGTGATGCTACACCACCTTGCGCTCTGTCTTTCATATTCAACACTCCGCGTTATAGAATTGTGGAGATTAGTTGAGCTTTGGTTGGCAGCAACTTTCACGGCATTCACGGCAGTAGACATCTGTCTGTTGTTCGTCTGACGACTTAAAACCAAAGTATTTCCATATAATGGAGCCAGCTGTTCTTTTTTTGCTACAAGTTCTGTAGCCTCCGGGCTGGTTGCAGGTGCTGCCATGTTGAATGAGACGACAGGCAAGGGGAGGGGAAACAAAAGCAAGGAGGCGGGGACGAGCGCAGCACAGAGAAGGCAAACAAGCAAATTGGCGAAAATTAAATATAGACATTATATCGATATGTACGATATGCCAGAATTCATATCGAGTTTAAAAATCGAGATATCGCCCACCCCTACAAGGAATCAATCCCCAAATGCTCAGACAAAAAACTCTTCCAAGCATCACAATCAAGACTCATTTAGTGGGAATAAGTGTCTAGATTCTTCTCACAGTTGAATTGCTCTGGTTTGTAATAAGAAGCAAAACTGACCAGGTCTAGAGCTGCAGCGAGAATGGAAGCATCTGGAATGGTCCCCGGCTCGCAGCAGTTCAGCAGGAACTGAAATCTCTTCATGCCTTGTCTAATTGCACCTAGATTGACAATGTTCTTGTTCTTCATTGCCTCCTGGCTGGCAGCCAGGCGCTCCTGGAATCCAGGGCAACCTTGATGGGCACAGAACTGTGTCAGTGATTGCAATGTGGATGAAGAGCTCGAAATAGATATGAAACATGCGTGTGAGAGTAAAAAAAAACATGCATGCTCATGAATTTCTCCAAAAAACATCAGATAACTTTTAGCTTTGACTTGGAGGGCTGCTGGGTCACATGAACTGGCATGTTGCCATGTCTAACGTGAAAGGCTACAATTCCTCTTCCAGCCGAGGGTTCTGATGAAGATGGGCACACACAGAGAGATCTGGTTTGGCAGATGGTAGACAAGGTACCAGAAGCACAAGACGGGTCAAGAAGCAGCACACAAACACACAGACTTAGCAGATGATTGTGTGGATAGGGTTGATCCCTAGGATTCTACCATCTTTCTCTTCTGTGTGGTGAATCTTGGAAGGGTTCCTCCGACCAGAGCGCCATTTACCAAGCCGCTTGAAGAAATTCTCCTCTTCCTCTCGACCGTATTCAAAAGCGCTTTCCTCCGACAGCTTCACTGCACTGGTGAACTTCACCTGAGAGGCAGACTCCAAAATTTAAATACTGCAACTTCATTTACAGCTGCATCTTGTTGCACAGTTTATCTGGTAATATAGTATAGATTTTTTTTACATTGCCAACTAAACATGTAACACATTGAAAACCATGAGCTACATAATGGAAACAGGACAAAGGATATTATTGTGGTGGCCTTTAGTGCTGGAACACCAAAGAACCAGAGGCAAAATCTTGGGTCACCTGTGTTTATGCACATGATCTTTAGGCTATCCCGTTGTTAATGTCAGTGTTTGTTGAGGCAGAGTGCTGTAAAGATCAAGTAAACAATGTGGTCTCCATATTTAATGTAAAAATAACAAAAAACACCCACGAGAGGGAAAATCTAAATGACTAGACAACTAATAACTACATACACTGACACAAGACTGAGACTCCAGGGAGAATATAAGGGGGCACGCTAAAGGGAAGCACACGAGGGGTAAAGGTTAAACACTGAGACAGAATTGTCACTTTTCCATCAGATTTTAGAAATGGCATGGCTGAGCTTGCCTCCTTTCCAGCATCATTCTAGCTGGGATTTTGCTATATTTTGCTATATACTGGCCAATGAGGGAGCTCAATTACAGACCAGTCAGTCAACCACAGAATCCTAGAAAAGAAAAAAACAGGTCACCTGATCAACAAACACACAAATTTTGACCCCAACTTTAAACTGCCCTAGTCATTTTAAAGATTCAAAATGATTGTTTTCACTTGGATCTGCCCAATATGTTTGGATATGATTGCATTGCCGAACCACCACCGCCTTAAAGAATGGGTGTACTGGCTGCTGTATACCACAACAATATTCAATTTTGAGTACATGGTTTTAACATTAATACATTTTCATTTTCACATATGAAAACTCCCACCTCAGAATCCAGACCATAACACCATCAGTGATCTTTGGGATGCTTTATGAAGAAGGTACTTACTAACAACTTCTTTATTAATTTCAGACCTCACCTTGGAGCTTTGTCTGATGAAGGATAATCTATCCACAGAGCTGATGTCTAGAAGATCCTCAACCCCGTCAGCCAGGCCGGAAAGAGAGGAACGCTTGAGCCAATTACCTGTATCACATGTAAAATGAGGCTATGACGATGTATGGAGAAAGAATGAGTTACAGCAGGGGTGCTCACACTTTTTCAGCTTGCGAGCTACTTTTAAAATGACCAAGTCAAAGTGATCTTTTTTTAGTGCTGGCTTCTCTGCGCTGATTTGACAATGGAGGCCATTTCGAGACCGAATCCAACAAACTGTTCTGGTTGACACAGGGACTTCAGGTGATCAGGTCTCATGGAATGGAAAAAGTCTGGAAAATGGGCTGGCTTTGCATTTGCAAGCCAATAAACGGTTCCCGCCAGCAGTGGTCTTGCAGGGCCTACCTGACCTGGGCTTGTCAAAAACATCTTCATCCTCTTCAAATCTTTTTTTAGCCTCTATACTTGACACTGAGAAACACTGAAGGTGTCTTTGTCTTCCACATCAGCAGGGGACCTGGTCTTCAGCCTCTTGATAATCAACACTTTAGTCTCAGGGTGAATCTTAGACATGTTTGCAGAGGTCTAGTTGCAGTTGGTGTGAAGGTCTAGTGCATTTGGTTTCTGAATCACACCTGTTTTGTTCTGCACTGAAACATTTTTTACAAAAGCTGTTGGGGTTAAAATGAGTCATTTCTTGATTAGTCAAATCTTGATTAGCAATATATTTCAGACGCAGTTCAGGTCATTTTCTACACAAGCAACAAGACCTTTGACAGGAACTGTACTCACTAGAAGCTATGAAAAAAATTAAAGATGGCAGTTTTTTACCACGCTGAAGCAACCATTCTGCCATTCATCTTTAAAATATGCAGGTTTACAATTTTGTCCCTGGTGTCCCTTTGTTCTTGCTCATGGTGGATAGATTAAAACAGGTGAATCCTGGTAATGAGTGGGGGAGTATAATCACATTTTTCATTCTAAATTAAAAATAACTTCTTTCTGCATTTTTTTTTCATTTAGTTTCCATTTTAGATGTACAAACAATGAAAAGGACAGCTCTTTCCATCCTTATTAAAAGCAACTAACACAAACATACCCACACACTCAATGTACCTATGGGTAGCTTGAGCTTCTTGCGCAGTGAGATCCTCCGGGATCGTGATCTTGAGCGCCGATCAGTGGTTGTTCCAGAGTGAGCAGTGGTGCATTCTGACGTGTCCTGCTCTGATTGGCTACTGGTGTCACTGGCAGCACTCTGAGACTTGAACATCTTCCTCCAAAAGTCTTTCCTTCCTAACAGTGCTCCTGGAATCTGTTCCTCGCTGATGCAAGGAAGCACATGCACATCTATTCAGTCCATACACTAAAGAAAAACATGGCAAATTATTTGTTTCAGTTGTACATACTTTTTTACTCCAGAGTGTTTGCTCTCTTCTTTTTCATCTGCCTTTTTTGTGGTGTTGAGTTTTTCAGCGCTGTCCAGGAGAGCACTGAGAGCAACACGTCTGAAGACATTTCCATGAGACTCCTTGATGAACTGAACTAATTGGCGAATGTCACAGTAAAGACCCTGTGAAAAACATAAAATTAATAACAAAAACACAATCCTTTCCTCTGAACTGCATACCCCATAAGTCCTACTTACACCTACATTTCTGAGCAATCTGTGCTGTCATTTGAAAGCATTATTTTACAATCTTGTTATAGTATAGTAAGTCCATGCATTAAAAATAGCATTTCTACTACACCAGAATTTAGTAACACATTTTTTCATAAGTTCAAGGGTAGATCTATACTACAGGTAGCTTATTTTTTTAAAAGTCAGTGCAGGTGTTTTTTTTTTTTTTTTTTGTAATTTTTATTTAAGTGAAGTCTTTTAGTTAATATTTCCTCTACGCAGACAAAGAGCACCCTGCTGAGAAGCCTTAAAATCTATATTTATAGCACATTGAGCAGGGTTGTCAAACTCATTTGAGTGCCTGGGTGCACAATTTGAGCTTCTGAATCAAATAATTATCAATTGCCTTAATTGATTCATTCATTAAATACATCTTACTATTCCTATTAAATACAGTTTATTAAACGTCTTTCGGGAGGAGACTATCTGGAGCCACACCTACTTCAATCATTCAATCAACCCTCTTCCATATAAGCTGTTCCTTCCTCCTGTTCCCTGACTCAGTCTGAATCAGCTTCATCGCTCCCACCTTCCTCCCCTTCACCTTTCATGGGGGTCTACTCGGACGCATCCGAGCAAGACAGAAAGCCTGCGCATTCGTACCCGCCACACACGCTTACGAACTTAAAGCAGGTCCAGATATTCGAACTCCTGAATAGTTTTTATTTTCAGCAGCAAATAACCAGATTCTGAAAGCAACACATTTTGATTTGGACAGCTCAATATTTGAACAATATTTCCACAAAAAATGTTTCGAACTACCAGTCAATTTTAATCTTTTTTCTCAATATATAATGTGCTTCAGAAGTGAGGAACAACACTTTCACTTTACATTGAAACTCTTCATGTTGAGCTCCCAGTTTAACTACAAAACTAAAGAATGAGTTAGATGGAATAACAGAATAATGGAATAATACATTTTTAAGGACGAAAGCAACATTACACTGCAGTTTTAGATAAACATAGCATAAAATAAACAATTCTACTGAATTTACTGTTTTGTTTTCCACACAAAATGTGACTCTAATTTAAGACAAGAATTAGCTTTAGCTTCGTACTGAGACTACAACGATGATATTGTTACTGGTTTTGCCTCCTGCAGGTCTTCCTGCATAGAGACGGCCGGTGTCCGTGCTGCTCACTGCACCTATTCTTCCGCAAGAATAAATAGACCTGTCTTAATAACACACTGCTGCAAGACAGAGACACGCAAGGCTAAATACTTTGTTGAAAACAACTACCGTAATTAGCAAAGCAATGAATTCGCAATTTATTATTAAAAATGCAGCATTCATTAAAAAGCTGTGTTTGTAATCCTATTCACAGTGAACTCCCTGCTCTCTTTCCAAATCTCTCTCTCACTCACTTTCCAAAATCATCCAGTAGGCCGGTCATTGACGGGCCAGATGTGGCCAGAGGGCAGTATGGTTGACACCCCTGACATAGATGTACTTGCGTTGTTTGTATTTCCTTCAGACATGTGACATTATAAAACACGGTGATCTCACCAGATTCTCAGAGCTATGAAGTTCATGTGTGGTGGAGGCACATCTTGTGATGAGAGACTTGAACATGCAGCCCACCACCACAGCCTCCATGCTCTGAGCCAGAGATTTATCTCCTCCTGTGGTAAAGTTGTTCCCGAAACCAGCCTTGTCTGAAACACAAAGACGTCCCCTCAGAGGAAAAATTAAGACCTTTGTGCTGATAAAATCATTGATGAGCAGCCATAAGTGCCAAACCAAAAAAGAAAGCAGGAAGCGCTTATGTTCACAAGATGAAATGGGGAGAACTCAAATGCACGTATGATAGGAAACCTAAAAAGTGATTAAGAAGTTTGAAGGTTTTCATACATGCAAGTGACTGTGGCCCAAGATAGTTATAGACCGTTAATCAGGTCATGCTCATGTTTCAGAGCAGTGTTCAGGTTTGTTCAACTGGGTTTTTAAACGTTTGTTCTGTACAGTTTAGCTGTACTTCAGGTGAGAACATCTCCCTGAACGTTTCAAAGGGCTGCAGGGATGGGTGTAGTGCCTAGTTTTGGCTGTAAATTTTGATATTGTGTATCTACCGATGTTTCTTTTATTCGCCCTCCTGGACCTCTCACCTGCACTGCCGTATTCTGCAAGAGAAAACATTTGGGAATAATTGGTGTCAGGCCAGCACAGACATGTACTCTTTAGTCAGGAAACTTAAAACATACTCGTATACTGAGACACACATACACACGCGCACGCAAAGGCACACATGCAAAAATAATAATAAACCAAATATACTTTTGTAAAAACATTGGGATATCATTTCAAGAATGTTCACTCATTTCCACTAACTTGCCAGAAATCAATTGATTTTTAACTTTTCCATTTAGTGGAAAGAAATATGTTTAGAAATGTTCACATGACGTTTGGCAAGTCTGCTAAAATGATGAGAAAGAAAGACAGAGTGAAAGAGAAAATAAGAATGAAGCACAGGGAGACAAGGAGACAGAAGAAGCCAAAGAGTAGGAAACAAATGACAAAAATAGACAGGCTGCATTTACATTTTTATAAGACATAACACACTTTTACCCTTCATTTTCTTCAGTGTTGGGTATAGAACGTTAATGAGTGAATGAGTGACAGTGAATGAATGAATGAATCTTCTCATCATCATTCATCCTCTGTACCTACTTATAAATCTTCTGATGCCTGTCCCAGTTCACATGGAATGAATGGCAGGGGCACACACTCTGGACTGGACCACATTCAGAGACATCATTAATCTAACAGGCATGTTTTTGGACTGTGGAGGGGAATCGGAGTGCGCAAAGAAAAACGCAAACATGAGGAAATTGGGCCAACTCACTTTTAAAAAGCTTGGAAAACCAAACCAAGTCAAGCCAAGCAGAGGCGTGGCGTTACAGAACAGGCCGGTGGAAAGTACAATGGTATGCAAAAGACTGGGTACCCCTGTTTATTTACAAGATTTTTCTTTCTAAATTATTGGTTGTCTGGATCCTTTAAAATTTCAGTTAAATACATCATAAAAGATATTTAAGATTTTTACTCAATATCCTACTTTTAAAGCCACTTTCTTTAGCTTCCATTTAAAGTCTGGATTCTGGCAGAATGTATTTTGGACCGTTCTTTACAAAACATCTCCAGTTCAGTCAGGTTTGATTAAGTCAGGATTACAGCCCGCTTTAAATCACAGCACGAATGTTCACTAATATTTAGGTGTGGGGACTGAGATGGCCATTCCAGAACGCTGTTCTTGTTCCTCTGCATGAATGCCGCTGTAGATTTTGAGCCGTGTTTAGAGTCATTGTCTTGTTAAAGATCGAGCCCTGGCGCAACTTCTACATTATCGTCAGGCTGCAGTCTGGATCGAGTCCTGAGTCTTTCTCAACCCTTCCCAGTCTCTCTCTCTCTCTCTTGCTTCATGTCTCTCCTTACTGGACATTCAAATAAAAATCAGTAAAAAGGCAATTGCCACAAAAATAAATCTTTTATAAACTTTGTCACTGAATCCTGACATTGAGTGGAATCCATTGACCCTCAACTTTAACAAGATTCCCAGTCCATGCAGTGGCCACACAGCCCCATGGAACTGCCACCAAATGTTACTGTAAGTAGCAACAGTTTTTTTTTTTTTTGGAATGCTGTGACATTTTACTACTATGTATAACCCCCCTTGATATCTCTAACTCTAAAGTGCACTGAATAGTTAAACGATACACCGTGAAGCCATCTGTAGCAAGATGTTGTTGTAGGTCTTTGGAGCTGGTCTGTGGGTTGACTGTGACTGTTCTCACCATCCTGCTCCTCTGCTTCTCATGAGACTTTTCATGGTCTGCAACTTCAGTCCAAAACTAAATTCAAAGAGGAGAACTTTCTCCTTTAGAAGATTCCTTTAAATTTTTTCTCATGACTGGATTCAGCCGTGTCTGGAGGTCAAGGGTCAGTGAGGTTACCAAACCATTTTTGAGTTCTAAAAATTAGTGCTAAAGGTATTGAAATCAATTACTTGACGAGGGCTAAATTTATACACATGCCTAATTTAGTTTCAATAATTCTTGCACACTTATCATAAATCATATAAACTTTATTTCCTTTCTCCTATATAATACATTTAACTGAAACTTCTTATCCAGACAGACAAGGATTTGTAGGGGAAAATCATGGGGTGCCCAAACTTTTGAAAACCAATGTAGCATAAGCATATGATCAGCGCATGGCGATATCCAAAAAAGTGAGATGGAAAGCAGCCAGATTAAGCAACCCCCACACAATCTCAAATGGGGATCTGATGGGGACCAGTGGCGTTTGGGTGAAGATTTTTGAAGATACTTTGAAGATCACCCTGCAAGGCGGAGAACTGTGTTGGTTTGAAAATAGTTTTATAGCACTAGATGGAAGGCCAGAAAACAGGTTTGCAGCTGAGATTGGGAATTGAAGTGGTGGGTGGGTTTGATAATAGGAAATGGAAATGTCCACCAGTTGCACTCTTGTGGAGGAAGAAAAGAAGAGAACTGATATACTGTAGGTTCAGTGAAGGTCGTAGACGTCTGTAGAGATGCTGAATTTGCTGACCGGGAAGATGTTTGAATGTCCGGTACTTCAGTACAGAATGGCACTAAGGTGTTTTACGAACATAAAATAGTTAGTCAGTGTAAAGCTGGGTTTATACTCTGAGCCAAGCCTTTTGCTTTCCCTACAAACAGATGTCCAGTAGTGTGTTCACCTCAGAGCTGGCAGAAACCAGTGGAAGCAGGCACACCCATCTCTGACATTGGAACATAGGAACTGACGGGTAGAAAAAGGCATTAAAATGTGAAATATTTGTCTGTAGCAGAATCAGATTCTTCACTGAAGGGCCAGAGAGTGGTGCATTGAATTCCTTGAATGTTTGAGTCTGCTCTTCTGCGAATGGAGTTGGGGATCTGGTCATGATGCTGAGATGCAGATGCTGAGACATACAGGGAGATACAAGGAGGTGAATAATTGCCCCCATATTTATTCTGCAACAGGACACCAATCATCCAAAGTCAATCAGAAATATCTTCAGAGTAAAAAAAAGAAAAGCTGGAAGTGATGCATGGCCCTGAAAGCATCAAAAAGACTGTGTGCAGGTTTACCTAGAAAAACCTGCTGCAAAGGGTTATCACAGCAAAGATTGATTTGATTCTCTTTTGTTCATCGATGAAAACACTTGATAAGATTCTTTGTTCACAGCATCCATCTACAACTTTGATGCAGAGTACTGTAAACCTTTCCTACATCTGATTAGGATGGAGGATATATGTGAAGTAATGAGTTTAAGGATTGATATGGGGTTAAGTAGGGTTGGGGTCCTGGGGGAGACCGCTTGCAGAACGCTGTCTAATGAGCTCTCAAGCAGAGGTGCAAGCGGGTGATTTAGGGGAATAGTGAAGCTGAAACAAGAAGTGCTTTGATGTACGTTGTTCTGCTTAGAGACAGCGTGAAAAGGAACCACCCAGATCAGCTAATGGGGGCAATGCAACATAGAAGGAGAGACCCTTTTCTTAAGAACACCATTTTCCTCTTTAGAGGGAGCCAGACAGCCAAGCCCCAGACTATTGCAACATGATTAACCAATGAATGCTTTATTGCATTATTTCAATAAAATGAATGCAGCACTGGTGATAAAAATCTGAAAGAGCTATTATTATGCAGATGAAACAATATGCCGATGCTATGTTTTGTATTATGTTTTGATGATATGCAAATCAGCGTGTCTCTCTTTAAGGAATCGACTTCATTTAATCTTGATTGTGAAGTAAATTTGATATTTTAGGGGAACAGATACGTTTAATGTAAATGAACTCATCGCAGCTCTGCCCCCTTACTGTCAGTGATTGGCTCCATGCAGAAGCCGAGCAGTGCATGCAGGAAATCCACAATGTTGTTGAGCGAGTCCTTGTTAACATATTCTTTCATAGTCTGACGAAACTGCACTTTATCCAGCTTGTACAGAGTGGTCAAACAGCACTGAGCCTAAAACACACAGGAAATAACATCAAGTCATTTGCTAAAGTTCATCACACACTGCTATATAAGTACAGAGATAGGGTAAAAATGTTGTACCATCTCTCCAACCCTTCAGAAAATTGGTTATTTATCTTTTTGAGCACCACAGGTTAGGGTTTAGTTAGTTTACTTTAACAATGGTACCAGTTCAACCAATTTAATAGGTGAAGTTAAAAGATGAGCACCATAAAATGCTCAATGGTGATTGGGTGACCCCTAAGGAGGAGGTTTGAGAAGAATCCTGTTGTGTATTGCAGCCTGACAATCGAAACTTCACTTTTGAATTCTGCAGGTTAAACATATGAAAGTGCACATCGATGATTTAATAACACAGACCTGCATTCGAAGGCGGTCTCCAGAGAGTCCGCGGTGGCCTTCGCCACAGCCATATGCACAGCCAAGAGATTTCACGATCTTGATAAGCATGTTAAGAGCCAATCTGTGTGTGCTGACAGAAGTGTCTTCATCCTGTTGAAGATATTGTAAGAGTTACAAAACAATAAAACGCAATCGATAATTGTAATAATGAGGCTTTATGTTGGATTTTATAAAGAAATTAATAAATCTTATTTCCCGTTTCTACTCTTTCAAAGCACAGCGCACTTCCGACAAGAGGCGGGGACGGGTTACCAGTCCACCACAGTAGGAATGAAATATTTTCCCGTATTTTTCGTAATGATTTTACGATGAATTTCAAATGCAGCTGCCATTTCAGAAAATACTTGACCCTTTAGCCAAAAGAACTTAAAAGTATATTATATTGTACATTGCCTGTAAAGGAACTTCTGTACAACAAGCAAAAAATCAGCTTCCATAAACTTTCAGATAGAGGCATAGTTTACCATCAGAAACATGCTACCTGCCACAGCAACACCCTATTTTCCTGCATTGGGAATTGCAACACCCTCTTTGATCACTAGCTGGTGCCATGTCTTACAAATGGAAGATTGCAGCCGCATGTTAGGACCTACTGAGCCTGGAGGGTAAAGGCTATTAATCAACAACCTAAAAGAATGATACAAGCTTCCCAACATAATTTTTTATATGGATAACTAAAAAAAACTAATTCCGGCGACGTGGGTGTAGCAGAAGATGCGCCGGACATATTCTAATCATAGTTTATTTGTCAAAAATATTTATTCCACTCCTTCGATGTCTCCAATCTTTACTTTCGTTATAAATAAAAGACCAAACAAAACAAAAGTAACCTTAAACACTAGATTAGTTGTTGAACGGCAATTAGCCTTTTATTGATAATGAGCTACAATTATTTTGAGCTACAATCATATTATCTTAACAAGCCAAGTTAAGACTCAATCCAGTTAAACTACGGATTTGTTTAATTTAAATGGATTCAAATCCATAACAATGTGAATAGGATCAAAATCACTTCAATCCACCAATTGCGTTGAGTGTAAAACCCAGGAATCTTTGTAGGAATCATAATTGTGAAGAGAAGAACATGATTTGTAATTTGCAAGATGTATAGAAGGAAACATAACCTTAGTCTTAATATCATCTCTGCTCCCTCCTCTGCTCTCTCCTCCGCCACCTCCATCTGCTCCTCCTCCTGCATCAGGACCTGCTGCAGATTCTCCTGCCCCTTCTCCATGAGCTCCATCCTTCAGCCGATCCTCTGGCTTCTCGTCCGGCCTTGAGGTCTTCTTCATTCCGCTGGGCACCACACCAAGCTGTAGCAGGCACTCAATGATGTTGAGCACCACGTCACAGATCCGTGAGCTGATCTCATGGGTAAGTACAGAGTTCAGTGCCCGAAGAACAGCCTGGAAGAAAAGAGATAAAAACATTTGCTTCTCCTTTCTTTTTGTTTAAGAATGTTGTCGCTGAAATCTTAGAAATTTGGTTAGAGCAGACAAGCACTTTTGCCCATTCCACCAGACCCTGACAGATAGAGACTGTCTCTCATTGTTCTCAATGCAGCATGGTATTTAGCTATTAGAATCTACAGTATTTAAGTTAAATAAAGCCATGTTTTCTATTTATTCGGTTATTTGGTTATTATTTCAATATAGCCAATAAGCAATATTTCATTAACTTTGATATAATATAAGTATTATCTGATCTTATTGAGATATAGAGCTGAGCATCATTATAAAGGGTGGTTCATGCTTGTCTGACTGCTTGCAAATAAACATTTGATCAGTACATACATGCAGTGTTGGCCAGTAGCGTCACTACAAGCTGTGAAGTTGCTACTTTAACCACATTTCTCAGTAGGGTGGTGGTCACGTCACTGCTTTTTAAATGAAATAACTTTTCATTAGTGAGGCTATTTTGTTGATCCAGTAGTGCGGTAGCATCCGCACACAGCTAACGTTTTATATACCTAAGCATATCTGAAGCTGCAGAAAAAACTTATCAACAGCCAATAATGAGGTACTAAACAAGAAGCCATATCATGCTGTAAAATTGTGTATAATTATATACACTGTGAATTTTTAGTTTGATTAAATAAATGCGTAGCACAAATGCTGCTGGATATTTGCAAGCGCTGTGTTTCGGCGTCGCTTTTAACACGCATTTGAACAACACCCCAAATTTGTCCAAAAAAGATAACATACACAGTGTTACCCCGAGATACGAATGCTTTGAGTTACAAAAAGTTTGATATACGAAAGGTCTCGCAGGAAATTTTTTGCTTCGAGATGCAAAAAAAAATTTGAGATGCGAAGAAACACCAACAGTTCTGCTCTATTATCCGCTTGTTTGTTGGACGCTGCGCTTCCGGGTCCTGGCGCTCCTTTCTCCCTTTAAAGAAAGTGTGCTCTAAGAGGCTGATATGCCTTGAAATTTTTTTAAAGTTTTTAATCGAGCGAAACATTATGTATAGATTACCAATAATGTACAATAAAAAATGCTAGAGTCAAGGTGTCGTAAAAGAAAAAGCGTTTATAACGTGGAAAGTGCTGTTCTGTAGCGCAAGTTAGAGAAACCCTGTGACGCCTTCTCAGAAGCGTTTCTCCAGGACGCTCGCTACTGCCGTGTTGAAACCGTGTTGGTGTTAATAATTCATGAAATATCTCGAGAAAGTTACGTGGTGCCGTAGTGTTTTCTGCCATCCGTTCCACCTCCTCCGACACATCGCCTCAGTCTCAATGTAAGGTTTCACATTTGTGTACATATTACGTATTTTTTTGCTTTTTTTTAATAACTTAAACTGTTGTTTCTGAGAGCCGTTGCACGGATTACTCGTTTTACATGTAAAACTTGCTTTGAGATACGAAATGTTTGAGATACGAATGCCACCCTGGAACGGATTAATTTTGTATCTCGAGGTACCACTGTATATTGTTTTTAATTTCCACACTGGAAACAGAAACTACAGAAAGCACAACAGAACACAACTGTTGCTCCTGAAATCATTTGCTGCTCACCGTGAGGTCCAGCATGCCATTTTTCAAAACAAAGTTGTTGGTGCCCTCAATCGTGTCCCGGTCCTCCAGAGAGGAGTAGTTGATGCAGGAGTCAGTCAGGCTTCGAGGAAGATTGGAGCAGGCGAGTGGTTCACATGGCATCTCAGGGATGGGGATGGGGTTACACAGTTTCTTTATGTGCTCTGTGAAGAAATCTGTGTACCCCACATTAAACGAAGCCACGGTTGTGTTAAATGTTGCCATAGTGATGGTGGAGATCTGGGATCGGACTGAGGACAAAAAAAACATGACTCGAATCAATCAAATGTGATGTAACAATAAAATTTAAAGCATAACATCTTAACAGAACCTAAATTTTGCTTGATTGATATGTCAGAAGATGATTAAATTCCATCCAAAGTGATCACGATTAGTTATCGAAATATTGAATACACTTTTTTTTTACATTTTTATAAAGCACTGACCATTCTGTATTACGATCTCCACAAGATCATAATTGTTATTAAGGAAATGTTGTTTTTGTGTTCTCTAAAACATGTCTATATTTGTGTTGAACACGCTGGGGATTGGCACAACAACGGATGACGCACTCCTAATAAACCAATCCGGAAGCCTGGCTGCTTTACAAAGCCTTCCAGTTGAATAAGGTTCGCCCCGCCTCCCCTCTCGGTCTGGCTTCATTCCAGAACTGCTGTGTGCGTGTACGCTGTAAATTCAGCTTAGCAGTAAATTCAGCATCTATAGTGTGAGCGTTTCGAGGTAGTGGACAGGTGTGCGTGCGTGCGAAAACAGAAGTGCACCAGTGAGAGAGAGACGTAGAGCGAGTTTTGATTTTTGGTGTGTGAGCATTTATCTTATGATTTATTTTTAAGGGTGTTCAGTGGTTATTAGTTCATTAGCATTCAGGTTTTTTATGTTAAACACACTAGATATGAGTGAAATAGCTCTCGTGATTGTATTTTGAGTTAGAAGGTTATTTAGAGATTTAGGGTTTTCTTTTTGTTGTAGTTTAGGCAAGTGGTTGGAGTTCAGTTAGAGTTTTTTTTTTTTTTTTAGCACTATTTCACTGTTTTTCTTTTTGTTTCCGCCTCCTTGAAGTCCTGGGGAATTAAATTGCTCAAATTATCTGATGCTCTCTATAGATCTTTTGCTGTGACCTCAAGCTAATGTCTATTTGGTATTTGTTGTAAAATAAATTGTACGCTCTGTGAGCCAATCATCATGGCTCTCCTGTGCTTACCTCCCTCTTTGATGGTGTTGTCACTGTGACTGTTGGAGTGCTCTGGAAGGTTGTGATGAGAATGGAAATGTTTGGTACCGAGACTGTCCACATCTCCAGTCGTATCTGAGCTGCCGCGCCGCGTTAACTTCCCTGGAGTGCCACAGAAACATCCACATTATATTGATGAATGGCTTGAAATTTACTTTTTTCAGTTGGTAGCACTGGTGCTCCCAGCTTTCTAAAGATAGGAGCGCAAGCAAAAAGTTTTAAGCTGTCAGTCTCTCAGATACCTATTCAGGAGTTTCACCTGCTCCGTCATTAATCTTGATTGCTTTCAGGGGGCTATAATGCGTTAATTAGAATAGAGAAAAGAAAAAAATCATCATCACCTTCAGCATTAGCATGTTCCACCTCAACATGCCCGACGAGGAAATTTGCGGCTGTCCTTCAAGCAGGATAAAGACATACACAATACTCTTTGACAGACTGGTCGATGACGGTGTCTCTGATGATCTTGAATGAGATGTACTGGGCTGGTGATACTTTAACTGCAGTGTTCTCACGGATGTTATAATATCTGCTATTACACCGATGAAATTGGCACATGACTTGTCATTTGCATATGACATGTTTATATCAATACTGTTGTGTTTCATGAGCTGCAACATGGGTTTCAATGTAGTGTAGGCGCGCTCTTGGCGATGGTGTAGCAGTGTTAAATTTAATGTTCAGCTCTGCCAATAGCGCAGAACGGCTGATATCATCCTGGTGATTAAACGCCTCAACAATTGAACCTGATGATACCAAACTTTTTGCAACACACTTGTCTCTGCATTTCGTGTATTTGGCACTTGTGTTTGATCAAGCTCTCACGCTTAAAATGTGTAGATTCAGTGGCGAACGCTGTGTTACCTGCTAACGTTCCACTGGTTTTACAGTCAATGCACTGTATAGAGCCATTTTCATAGTGGAGCCACCCGAAGCCTTTCAACCAATCTCAATGTTCACCACATGATCGTCAGCGCCATTATTTGTTCATTTAGGTGGCTTGCAAAAGAAGTCTGTCAGTGTTCTTTTCATTTTCTCTCTTCTTCTACCCTTTACATTTGCCCGCACCAGTTCGTGCCGTCACCTGACTGAGTTAACCTTAATCTTAAAATCTACACGGCAGAGCAGTCACCGTGTAAGCATTCAGTTGAGCCAAAGCGTTTCCATCAATAGAAAGCAGCTCAGTGAACACATCATTTGTGCATGGCATGAGCGATAACGTAATCATTAAAGGATATTAAGGCAGCATCCCGTGATCGTTACTGTATGGCATCTTTTGATGGAACACTCACAAGTTCTTTATCTGAACCTACCATGACTGGCAGGTATAGCAATGCTAGCTGTCCAAGAAAAGATGGAGGTCCATGTCTTAACCCCTACTAAATGTGGTGAAGGGATGGGCAGGAGAGGCAGCTTGAAAATCTCAAAGATTCTCTCGATGGCTCGGATTATAAAGGAGACAGCTCATTAAACAAACGTCACTCAAAGGATTGAACCTGAACAAGTAAAATCCTCTTGTGAGATAGAAGCTGTGATTTTTTTTCCTTGCACCGTTCCAATCGTTTTAGACTATTTTAATATACTGTAGGCAGAAAAAAACAGCATGCTAAGACCCTGTACCCATAATGGTGGATGGCCAGCCTCCACGGTCCAGTGCACGCCGGTCATCCCCAAGGCCAGAGAAGCTCCCGAAAGAGAAAGTGCTGCGTGTAGGGGAGACATCCAAGTGGTCCTCGTGCATCAGAAATGGGACACCCATCCGGCGCTGACGCTTCTTCCCAGTATGGTGGAAAGGGATCGAACCTTTCCTCTCACGATCTTCTCTGCGGTTCTTAAACTAGAGCGAAAAAAATCAAAGAGAAATTAGCAGCTGTTTGAAATCTTATTTTAACATCAAAATGTAACTTTTTCAAAAACCTTTTTAAATATGTTCATGCCCATCTCAGTTGAGAGGTCTGGGACGGCTGGTCTTCGGAGATTGGTGATGGACACTTTGGAGAAGGTCTCGGAGCTCAGTGATCTGCTTTCCTCGTTGCATTTTAGAGTCATGTCCTTAAAAAAAAGTTAACTGTAAGAAAGACTGCATGAAAAGGACAATTTCTGCAGATTTCATTGAACTAGTTTTTTTTTATTTTGAATGTGGATGTCCCTAGAATAACGAACTGAGAAGCTCTCACAGCAAGTTTTGGTGATTTCACTTCGATTAACAAATAAATTTCACACAGAACAATCAATATTCATGTCGTAAAAACTGGATGAATGACTCTAGTAAATTCACTTTTGAATTGAGGCATAATTTTTTTGCTTTAGCTTGGAAATGTATGATTTTTGGAAGGGGTATTTTTGCTTTCACTTGAACATTCATTAATATTTTTACTTTTATTAATTAATTTGCTTTGAATTTCCAAATGTAATTTTTTTAGATTAGAATTTGGCTCATTTCTTTGTGAGGATGAAATACCTCTCTCTGTAACACTATTTCTTTCATCTTGTATTTATGTGTTTTATTGACTGTTTTGTGACGTTATAGAAAGCCATAAATATTTGAGTTAAAAATTGTTTGACTTATTTTTAATATATATATATATATGCATTTGATTTAATGAATTCCTATGCATTCTACATCTAAATTTAGAGTCGATTCACTCTTCTTTTTCTAGAGATCTGTGGATAAACTGAATTAAGATCCTCTCCCTGAAAAAAAGTGGCCTGTTGGAATTCTGCACCAAACTGTTTTCAATAATTTCCATGACTTCTGATAAAGACCGGTTGAAGTCAGTGTATGTGGTTGTGTGGTCGCTTCAGGAGCCAATGTGATCCTGTCACTGTGTGAAATTCACCTGTGTCTTGTGCGTATTGACCAGTGAAGGTGTGGCGGCCACCATGGAGCTGCTGCGCGGCCTGGCCAGCGGGGTCACCAGGGGCTCAGGGGGCCACTCTGGCTTCTCCTGCAGGATCTGACGCAGCCGCTGAAGGTAGTATATCAGGGCCCAGTGCACTCCTTCTTCAGTCCAGTGAGGTTGCATCAAGCAACGTAGCACGGCTACATCAAAATACGTGGCATACTTTGCTCTCTGTGACCCCAAGACACCCCCTGACACCGAGAAGCTTCCGGTGAAAGACAGAGAGAAATGATGGTCAAAAAATAGAAAGGCCATGAGAGTCGTTGCCTGGCAACTACACAGTTAACACATGTCCAGACAAGCAGCGTGGCAGATGGCAGTCTGACTTGAGCTAGACATTATTTACCTAGACAACACAGGGTGAGTCTCAGGAAATTGAGTTTAATATTGTACCAATATAATAAGATTATAAAAGTGAACACTTTTGAACAAACACCTTCCGTGGATCATGTTAACAAAGGCTTCTGAACCAAATATTAAAATAAACCATATATGTGAAACTTTCTTTTTGTTTGTTTTTAATCCAAATATTTACTATTCTGTTTTGCATATATTCCTTGCCATAAATCAGGCCCTTTAACAGCTGGATGCAAATGGCTCACTTCTTCTGCTGTGAAAATCCTTTCTCAAAAGCCTGCTGTATGGACCCTCCTTTTTCCACTGAGTTGCCACGGCGACAGCCCTGTCCTGTTACTGAGAGGGAGGGGGAGGAGTCGGGCAGGGCTGATTCACACAGCACCTGAAAGCCAGACAGAGGAGGAAACATGTGCCTTGACTGAGCAGTGATGATGTACAGAGAAAATGAATAAAGTGAAAGGGGCCGAGCATCTGAATACTCACTGAAGGGCATGGGTTACTGCGATCATGAGGATTGCACGGGTTACTCACTGGAGAGTTCCTCTTTGCTGTGAAGCATATAACAAATGTGTGAAAAATGGATTATTTTTCTCAGCTGAGACACACAGCTGAGAAAAATGGTCTAAAAAGATGTTTTCAATATTCATCAAAAAAGGCTGAAACTAAGTTGCACTAAAGTATGCTTCAAGGCAAAAGTCAAATATGTAGGCCAATGTTTTAAAGTCATAAATACAGATCAATTTAGTTGTATGTCAAAATGTATTGTTTTGTTTGAAAGCATGCAAAACAATCTGTACAATAGCTTTTATTCATTTTATACTCTATAATGAAAATGGATGAAACTTATTGAAACACTTTTAAATACCAAAGAGATACAAGTGTCACAGTCTGTTATATTCCTGCCTTTTCACCCGTTTCATACTTTTCCCCCTGTATTTACTTCTGCCTAGGTTGTTTTGTCAGATTGTTCTGCCACTGATTGCTCATTCGGCATTTCCCCGCTGTCTGTCTATTCCCTCTGGCTTCCTATTCAGTTTTATTACTCCCCAGATGTTTTGTGTATGTATTCCAGTGGCTACATGAGCTTGGAACAAGACCAGTGTTGAAGCAGATTGCAGTCACGCAACATAAGCCTTCCGTGTGACCATAGTGAGTTTGTGAAAGAAAAAAAAAACGGTTTATTTGTTTTATTCCTCCTCCTTTGGAGAAGTCTTATGTTATTTAGGTTTTTCCTATGAGCGTCTTTTATGTTTCCTTTGTGTTTATATTACTTGTTTTTGCGATCAATTAACTGTGATCAATAAACTATGATTAATATGACATTCAAGTCAACAGTTCATTGGAGGATATTAATGGTTTATAACAGGTATGTTGTTATATGAAAAAATCTGTGTAAAATCTGTGTAAAATTTCAATAAACAATCAGATTTTGAATTTAAAGGAGCCATACTAAGCAATTTTAAAGCATTTAAAAAAAATATTTGAGCACTCTATACTACCACTGCACAAAGAAACTTTTAAAATGCAATACGTATTAATCGTAAAAAAGGTCTTTTCATCCACTCATATTTACACAATGTTTACCCCCGTAGTCATCCTTTCGCCATGTTCATTTTGGGAGTTGTATTCAGAAATCATAGGTAATGTAGTGCGTAATGGCCACCAGCCACAATGCAAATAGAACGACATGAAGTTGTTTAATTGAGAATAAAAAGTTTTCTGTTTGTCCTTTGGGCTGGAAAGGGGCATAAATAAAGTCCAAAGTACATCGAAGAGTTCTTTGTAAGTCTCATCACTTCACAAGTTCACAATAAACATGTATAAATAACACCGTGCTTCACGCAGTTCACAAGCTCTCGTGCTGTTTGCATGAGATAAAGTTAATAAACAAAGAATGGATTTCATGCAATAATTGCAGCGGTTTGAAATCGGGAATGTGTTTATTCTTTCTAATGGTGTTTTGTTGACATTATTTACAGATTTCATGTGTTTTGTGCAATGCTGAGTTGGTTAGCATACCATGGGTAGCAATGCTCTCTGTAATGTTGGGTCTGTTAACAAGTCTAAGCTGGTGATTGGAATGATGTCATCATCCATTGTGATATTTCACATAGGACATTGTCGATGCCCAACCCCAATGCCTATTGCATTATAATCGACAGAAAACACGCTTTCTCTGCATTGTTCTTCAGTGCGGATCTGCTGTTCTCACTTCCAGGGTAGGCAACGCACCCGACCTGCATAGAGATGAGCTGTACTAGTGATTAATCTGATTGATCAGTGGGCAGAGGTAAGAACTATGGGCGTTGCAAAGAAAATAGAGCCATTTTCAGCTCACAAAAAAGGAATACAGGATTACACAAACATGCTTGAAAGATTGTGAATAAAGCTCTATGCATGTTTTTGATGAGGGAACGACACTAAAAGATGCTAGCGATTTCAGGAAAGTTGACTTTGCATAATATGGCTGCTTTAGTCTTTTGTCTTGAGTTTATAATGGTTTGCATATCCAAAAAGTTGCATATCCAATTACTTAATTTTTTATAATCGATTGACAGCACTACCAGAAACAGAAACATTGCAGAAAGAGAAGTGATGACTTTGATATATATTGTATATTATACAATAGTATAATATATATAATATATTGGTATATTGAAGCACACATTGTGGATTGTCTTAAGTTTTTCTGTTTACTCCAGAGAAGCATTTTGACAGAGGTGAGAAATGAAGAATATTGTTGATTTCAAAAGGCCTGACCTGTAAATATGTTGCGCATGGGTTTGATGAGGGCAGAGAAGGCTGGAACATCAGGCTGACGGTGCTCCCACATTGGCTGCCAAATCACTAGTCCACCAGCCAGCCGAAACGTCAGGTCTGATTCCTGACCAGTGACCAAGAGTAATCTCAGCATATTAAGCACTTCAAATATTTAATCATTTGAATATCATGAATAAAACTAAAATCTGCAAATATTCTGCACTATGAATGGAATCATTAGCAGTTCAAACGGTCAGTAATTTGAATATCTATTAGTAGATCACAGGAACTAAACCTTAAACTGTGTGGAATTTCTAAATACACACAGCAGGTTGAACCATTGACTGGTTTGAATGGTGAGTAGAAGTTTCCCCTACTATTAAAAAGGAGGGGTGCCACATCCCCCAAGAAAAGTTAAAATACAAATATTTTTTATTGTAATCGTGGTGCATTTGCATGTGCTCAGCATGTGCGGCTAAGATGCTCAAAAGTGCCCCACCCCTTCCATACCTGAGAGAGAGAGAGAGAGAGAGAGAGAGAGAGAGAGAGAGAGAGATGCTAAAAGAGCTTTGGACTCTCAGTGCTCAAGTTTATAACCAAGGGATTTCTAAAATAAACTTCTTAACGGCGCGAAATAATGCTAATAATGGTCTCATCGGTTTTGTTATTCCAGATGAACGCAAATCACAGTTCTATTCAATCAGCTTGTTGCTGGTTTCCCTCTTCACAAAGGTTAAAAAGACGTTTAATCTGATTATAAAAAGCACTCAGATCTCAAATTGAGCTGGGAAAAACAAAACTATTCGTGAATGCGTGTAAAGTTTTCCAGATAAGCTGTCATTCATGTGGTCAAATGAGCTGCCATTGCGTTACACTACTGGTGAATCACTGTCTGTTAGATTTCTGAACGCCGAGCATGTGAAGGAAGTTGAGCTCTATGAGAAGACACAGGATGATAATGGAGGCACATCTAGCAGAGGTGTGAAGTAACATGAGGTTGCCCAGATCTGCTGAATTGAGAGAAAATTGAGATTAACTACTCCTAAATAGCCATAGAGAACTCTAAAGAGATTTCCTCACTTTCCTGAACACATAAATGCAGACTGGCTGAGCACTGGTATAAACTGACCATGTCCTGAAAGTACACACCTTGATGCGGTTAATGAGTGGAGCAAACAGAAAGACAAAGAGCTCCACGGTGGCCATGTTCTTGTGATAAACTTTGGAGCGGGCATACGCGTTGTCTTCGCTGGTGCTGCTATTCCGTTCTGTAAGGCCCTGGTTGCCCATGGGCTGGTTGTATGCACTGCCATCCCCACTGCTTCCAGCAGACCAGCCATGCCCCTGGCCAGGCTCAAAGTGGCATTCCTGTGCTGCCTCCAGGAGCATCCAGTGAAGAGTGTGCAAGAGCTTGGTCTCTGCTACCCCCAGTTTGTCCTGGTGCCCTGGAAACAACATAGTAGACTTGGTAACCAGCAGAATGGCTCACCAGACATTTATAGAAACACCCCACTTTTTTCCACCTGATTAAACATAAAAAAGGTGCTGCCATTTTATAAACTATTCAGCCATTCTCCAGATCATTAGCATAAGCTATCTTAGATCAGTAAATCTGATCAACAGTCTTTCAATATAAAATGATCAAAGAGTTTCCATACTTATACAATATTTTATCTATTTTAAACTCTTTTAAAGCCTAGACCTTTCAATTTACATTTTCGACCTGAGGTTTTGTGTGACAATGGGCCTTGATCGAAAACCATGGGCAACAATGGGGGCTCACATATCTGACCGAATGAGTGGTGCCAACAGAAAACACAGTTTCACGCTGCCATAACGGATGCGTTTTTTGCAAGGAGAGCGATCACTGAGTAGGATGTACAAGAGTCTCTCAGTGGCACTCATCCCACATTTTCATAGTGACTTTGCTCAGGGAATGGGAAAGTAACAGCGCATCACAAATCCCCTCTTTTCTCCTAATTTTGACAAACAGCTCCCTGTGATCAACCACCAACAGATTAAAACATCCATGATTTTTTTTCTTTGATTTCTTCTCTTTAAAAGTCTTCTCCTTCCCTGTTTCTGTGTGTGGCGCAAAGTGCATCTGTTGTACCGTAAATGCCATCTTCAGGCAGGGAGCGTCATTGCATCAATATTTCCATGACCCAGAAGAAGAGCTCCCTGCTGAGGTCTTTAGAATTAGACCATGTTGTAATAGCAATGGCTTTCTAATCTGTTGTCCAATCAGAACAGTGTTGAAAATTCAGTCAAGATGTTACCCCAAGAATCAAGAATGCAGAACTACGAGGAGACAGAGACCGGAAACTGAACCAGTTTTTATTTCGACAGAAACTCTGACTCTAATCAATCAGATGTTCACGGTTAATGATCTAGTTCTTGAGAGCAGTTTTGGAAGGATGTTGAAATTGTTCTGTGACTTATTTTCTGGCGTTTTGGAGAGGAAAAAGGACCTGTTCTTGGGCTCTAAATAGATGCTTGCTCTGGAGAGAAAATGACTGTGTTCTGTAGCTCTTGGGAGGCTTCAAGATATTTGGAATTTTTGCTCTCTTCTGTCGCTCCATAGAGGTGCTGGCTGTCTTCTTGAGTTCTGGAGAAATAGTTGCACTAGCAAAGAACAAGTGAGATCCAGACTCAGTTCTGTAATTCTGGTTGTGTCTGTTAGAGCCATTAACTTAGAGCCATGTAATACACACCACATGACAGGCAGGTAACAGATATTTGCTCTCAGCACTAGTAAAGATGACAGAATTTGAGCGACTGCTTCTTTGTGTATGGGTCTCTGTGCGTTTTGATTTAAGTTGAAATGATCCAACCCAGCTATAATTTAATTTTGATTTCAAATATATTATAGCGTTTACCGTATTTTTCGGCTCATAAGACGCACCGGCACATAAGACGCACCCAATTTTAAAAGAGGAAGATCTAGAAAAAAAAGATTCTGAACCAAATACTTTTGTAAAATGTTTTATATCAACTGTGTAAAAGTTAACAGCCAAACATGTAACATGAACAGACAGTAAACAGTAAAAGTAACAATAAAAGGCTGTAATGTTTTTCTTTGCCCCCACTCATCACTCTAAAGTCCACCATTCGTTATCACCATCACTGTTCCAGTGCAACATTGCCCCCACATTAGTAATACCGTAATAGCCAGTAACATTGTCACTACATTACTAATAATAGCCAGTAACATTGTCACTACATTACTAATAATAGCCAGTAACATTGTCACTACATTACTAATAATAGCTAGTAAGATTGCCCCCACATTAGTAATAATACAGTGGTTCGCAAACTTTTTTAGTTGAGCCCCCCTTTAAACCTTTAAAAGAATCTGGGCACCCCCAGATGTAAAATAATAATTATTTAATAATTAATTAATAATTATTTCAATTGTAAAATAAATGTAACTACTCCTTAATGTTAAATAACTCATTATTTATAGCTTATTTAAGTGACAATTCGGTTGTATGGTGTTAAGATATGATCCTCATGCGCTCTTACCTGGTTAGGAACACTACCCAATTGCAGAGCACGTTACTTACGTTTGTTATCTCGTATGTACATGTGTGAGATGTACCGTTGTGCCCATTACACATCTTGAAATGTATTTTAGCGTGAGAAATCGGGTTTGTAGCGTGAGAGATCACTCAAATGCGTTGAATGTGTGAGAAACGGCAGCCTAGCCCTGTAGTTTCGCTCTTGAGTATGGATGCGGAAGCCAAAGGCATTGTGGGAAATGTAGTTTTTTTTCCCCGTTTTCGTTACGACCGCGCTATGGCAGAGATGGGCGATGACGTCAGCGCGCAGCGCTGGGTGTACAAATATGGCCGCGGCTTCGGCCTAGCTCCGGAGCTCTTACGCCTCTCATACGGCCGTGACCGGACTTCGCGGCGCTCTGCATTCGCTCGATAAGACGCACCAACTTTTCCCCCTCAGTTTTGGGGAAGAAAAAGTGCGTCTTATGAGCCGAAAAATACGGTATACATTTTTGGATATGATGCATCATTTGCAAAGTTATTCATATTAAAATGAGAGAAATTGTAAGATCATCTTTCAGTTTAATTTTACAGACCTCAAAACAGGGGAATAAGTGCCAGCTAGTGGTGAAAATAAGAAATAAACCTTGGAATACCAGTGATATGGCTTGTATTTTTCAAAGTTCTGGGACAAAAAAATACAATGTAACAAAAAGAGTTTGTCATGGTGTACAAGGTTCAGGAGAGGTTTCTCTTTTTTTGGGGGAGGGGGTTCTCAATTTTTGCATCTAAAACTTTTAATATTATAATAAATTGTAATACTTAGAATTGTACATTTTACAGGACTGTTGTATAAACTGCTGTGTAATGTAATGAAAAACATATTTGTAAAAAAAAAAGTTTTTACACAAAATCTCTTTTAAAGGTAATTTATGACCGCAAATGGTAAAGTAGTAAAAAAAGACTTTTAAGGGTAAGAGATGCCCTGAAAAGTAACATATACCTAACAGCCAACAATTCTGCTTATTGATACCTGTCTAGTACCAATTTCACTCATAATCAGTTTTCAGATAGGGCTGGACAATTAATAAAAATGTAAAAATCTAAATCAACATTCAGAGCCTATAATCAAATGTATTATATTATACTATAAATAATTTTACCAGGTTAATTTTCCAATTACTTTCCCAAATTTCACCTTTAACAAATTAAACTGTGGGAGTGTGGAAAACAGAGCAAAACAAACATGTAAAGAAATCAAGAAACATTTTACTATAAAGCTACAAAATGTGTAAAATTCTTAAATGTGTAAGGAACTAAACTGAAGATCCTATGTCAAGAAAAATATCAAAGCATTTCAGTTCACGAAGAAAGTGTTTAGAAAAACAGATCTAAGCATATTCCTTATGAAGGTTTTTATAACAGAACAATCTTCAGACGGATCTGAGTATCTTAGACGTGGAACTAAATGAGAGTAAAGTTGAATTTGTGAACAACATAAAGCAGCATGGAGGCCATGTGTGTGGTGTTTATACCCAGTTTGTTGCGGTTGGAGAGGAGGATGGAGGTGCAGTGCAGGACATGGGGGAGTGCAGCCTGAACCAGCTCCCAGCGAGGAATGCTCTGGATGGCTTCTGTTAATGCCGGGGAGAGACCGTGCAGCTTGTTTTCCACAAGAACACGCTCAAACGACTGGAGAAGATACAGATTAAAAATGGTCAACGAATACTGCTTTCTGTTACACCATTATACAAACCATTCTGATATGTGTGCTGCACTTTTTGAAGATGATGTTATGTGTGTTGCTCTTTTATGTTTTAATTATTATGTGTTGATGCATATTTTGACATTGTCAGGATGTTATTATTCCACAAAGTTAAACCTCTATATTGCACAGAATGCTCTCATTGGTGATCAGTTCAGTGAGTTTCGCTGTTGGTGGTACATTTGTATTGCTGTGAAACTCAATCTGATAGAGCTGTTCAAAAGCATTTCTGGTTGAATCTTAGTTAATATGATTTGTAATTACAATGCAAGAATTTCTACATTATTTAATGTAAGTCAACACATTGTTTAATAAGCAAACAGTACTTGTCCAATGTTTAATTGTTAAATACTATTAAATTCTGCTTTAAAATATGGGGGTATTTTGTTGTCAACCTTAATTTCACTGAGCAGTGAACTCTAGTCAGGGAAGTCAGGGACATAGGTAGCAATATTTTTACTGATCAGTTTGATCCTAACACCTCAAACATTGATTTGTACATCCAGAACACTTTTTTCCAATCTTCCTCTGTCCAATGTCTTTGTTCTTTTGCCAATATCAATATTTTTCTTTTATTGAACTATCTCAGATAAGACATTTTATTTGCCACTCTCACAGATGTTGACAGTTTTGCGGGTACTATTTAATGAAGCTGCAAGTTGAGCACCTGTGAGGTGTCTATTTCTCAAGCTAGAGACTCTAATGTACTCTAATCTTATGCCTCGATGTACTCTACTCTAATGCCTCCCACTTCTCTTTCAACTCTAGTTAGAGCTGTTTGAGCTGTTCTCTCGTAGTACACACCATTGTAGGAAATCTTCAGTTTCTTCACAATTTCTCACATAGAATATCGTTCATTTCAAAAGAATAAAAATAGTTTGTTGAGTTTCTTGTGAAAGTTCTTATTTTCTGGCCATTTTGACCATTTTATTGACCACAAATGTGATGCTCCAGATACTCAACCTGCTCAAAGGAAGGTCAGTTTATTGCTTCTCTAAGCAGCTAAACTCTTTTCAGCTCTGCTAACATGATTGCACAAGGGTTTTCTAATCATTCATTACCTTCTGCCACAATGAGCAAACACATAGTACCATTAGACACTGAAGTGGAAATGGGCCTCTATACACCTACGCAGATATTGCACCAAAGAGCAGACATTTGGGACTAGAAGAAGGCATTTACCAGATTAACACTTCATAGAGTGCTTTCTCATTAGTTTAAAGTTATCTTAAGTTATATATAAAAAAGTTTTATAGTAATTTTTATAGTAAAAAAAAAGTTTTTCCATCAATATAAGAAAATTTCAAAATGACCCCAAACTTTTGAATGGTAGTGTAAATAAAGTAACTTAAAGTTCGACGTCCAAATATTATGCTTTTACATTTTAATTTTGTAATGAATCAATGGTAATCAAAGGACAAAAGAAAACGCTACTTGTTTGATGCTCAGACCTAGCTAGCGAGTAGCAAATCTGCATTAGACAAAGGATATTGCCAATTATTTAACTTAAAGAAAAAAGCTTGCCATCCATTGCCTTCGGATTCTGATGTTGCCTTAGCTGTATTAGTGTGTCTGCGTTCTCTAGCTCTCATTCGGCGAGTGCCGGTGACACTTGACTCATGTAATCAGGGTTAATTGTGTTAATTAATAAATGTGTTCTGTGGTGTTTTAATTGTTGTTTTCCTGTTTGTGAGCATTTGACGAGGTTATTATGTAATTACTGTTCACGTGACTTGTACAGTACTGGTGCTGAATAAAAGAGAGGGATCTGATTGCAGCCTGCTGTAAAAGGGGCATTGATCGCCATGTGAGACACATTGCCCAGAGTATAACACATCTTACTCTTTTACCAATTCAATCTCTGAATTTACAAACTTTGTCGTTGCCCCCTAGAGGCCTGGATGGTTCACTTTAAACTACACCCTGGCATTTTTACCCAGTAAACATGGTGACATCAGCAGGTCGGTCCAAGCGAACCAAAATCAGTGAAAACATGTGGTACAGAAAATGCATGAATATGCAATTGAACATGTATAAAAGCATCTGTAATTGCACAAATTGCTGTTATTTTACAGTTTAGGTTCATTTGTCATCAATTTGAACCCTTTTTCAAGTCATCTACACATACAAAAACAGTTCACAAAACACAATAAACTGAATAGAACCAATTTTGATTAAAATATCATGGGACATTTATAATTTATAATTGTTCACAATGTGGGCACACAAAGGATTGTGGGTAAATGCATGCTGATTTATTCAAGGATTAGGTGGTTCAGGTTTGTGGAATGTTTTTAAAATGTGTTCATTCTTTTGTAGTTTGTGTAAGTCTCTTAAGATGACAGAAATTATGTATTTTGTGAAAAAGAAAACGTTATCGCCATTTTTTAAAAGTAGATTAACTCCACACAACTCCATGTTGCGACTGGTATTTATTGGTATTTATCACTTTTAGTTAGCCTGAACTTGTTTGATGCAACAAATAAATTAATTGATGGTGTGTGTGCGTGCGTGCGTGTGCGCGTGTGTGTGTGTGTAAACTCCCACATAAGGGATGCTGGAGAAATCTGTAAATGACGTCTCATAAAAAAATCTGTATAAAGGCAAAATATATGTATGTGTATTGCATTTTAATGATGACAATTATGTTGTAAAGGTTTACGTCCATCAAAGTTTCAAAGATGTCCTCTGGATTCCCATTGTTCACCATTTTTGCTCCACAACCGCATCTGTGTAAATGTTTGCAGTTCAACTTTTATTTTCCAATGACTAAACATTAAAAGATTTTCAGTAAAATCGTTGTGTAAAGGGATTCATTTCAGTTTTTCTCATTTTGATAGATATTGTGATACATATCGTATTGTGGACGTAATTTCGTGACATTGTGAGAAGTGTGTATCGTTACACCTCTAATAAAAACACACAAACCTTGTATCTGTCGATGCTATTGATGTACATTTTGTAGTTCAGCATCAGCATTGCACAAAAACATTTTACTTTAACAAGCATGAGGAAAAACACACAAATGCTTTGAGTTTCAGGCTTTTCTTCATGAGTGCAGCACAGTGTCTATTCCCGAGCACACAATATATAATCATCTGAAAGGCATATGGTTTTATAGGTTTACATGAGAGAGATTAGAGGCAGGTGTTCACTTATGGTTATTAATAATCCACTCACCACACAAGAAGCTTCATACTGCTTCCCTAACTTCGGCCGTAGAAAAGCACTGAAAGAAACACATCGATTTAATTTAATGACACGTGAATATATAAGAGGATATGAGAGGTTTTTACAAGGGAAGCAACAAGAGAACAAGTGATTTGCAGCTGGAACTGCAACGACGAGCTCGGTCCCGGCAACTAATAATGAAGGTGAAAATGTTGCCACTGTTATTTGACTTGGTTGCCATTTGTCAAAAGCTGAAAGAAAAGGTCTTGTGGCGAAAGAAAAGATGACGCACGAGCTTACCGGAGCCACGGGAAACCGTGGAGACACCGGTACGAGACATGAATACGAATGAGCAGAGCTCTGCGGAGCCGCGGAGGCACCGAACACTCGCTTCTGAAGCCAAAGAACACCTGTTATGCTGAGGCTAACCACTGACCTCGTCTGCCTCCAAAGAAAGGTCTGGATGGGGAACGGGATCCCTCGGCAGTTCTCCTGCTCGCCGTCATCCAGGCTCTTTCTTTTCACCATCTCGAACCTGCTGGATGGCAGGCTGCAGACGCGGAGAGATGCTTTTGATTCACGGCATCGCCCTGATGTGTAACTCAGGACTGGAAAATGGCTGAAGGTGTGGGCACGACAACCCCCGCGCACTCAAAACCTCAAACATCAAGTGTTCACGAACATCGACTAACCACCAGCGGTGAGACGGTTCAGATCAGCAATCAATAATGAAGTGATGGATTCCCCTCTGGGTCTTAAAGGCTTCAGATTCGCATATAAATGTAATCAATTACTGGTCGGTATCAGAGGGCTGCTGGGATCAGAGCTTGAGGGATGCTCGGCTCCTTATGAAACTAAATCTTTCAAAAGCCTGTGGAAATACTACATTTGCTGACATAAAAAAAATACACAAAACTTTACAAATAATTCCATAAAAGTGTTTATTTCATCATTTGAATGATTCATCTTTTTTTTCATATAGCAAAGCATTCTCAAGCACATCCCACAGATTCTCAATGGGGTAAAGGTCTGGACTCTGTGGTGGTCGATCCTTGAATCAAAATGCAGGGCTGTGCAGAGACTCAAAGTGAAAAAGTGGCACAAATCTGAAACACCACACAGAAACACACAGGTGGAGGGGCATTGAATATTGCAAAAAGCCATGATTCAAGCTGTACATAAATATGGGATGTTTAAAGATAATATATCAAAGTGCCTGTATCATGAATTTGTGAAAATGACTTTTCATACAGGGTGTAACATTGCTTTAAGATGGAGAGAAATCAATACAAAACAGTCGACTCTGAGACTCCGAAACAAGTTCTTTCTTCCAACCGAATCTTTGGCTCAAAACTGTGACGTCACAATATACTACACTCCTCCTACCACCGACCTGTCATCCACTCATGTTCTAAAACAAAGCTCCTCCTATGGCAAGCCGTTTTATCATTTAAACATTTGACCTGACTATCCGTAAATACATTTTAAGATAGGAATAAATCTTTTGTGACTAGTACTAAATATATTTTGACTAGGCGTAAATACATTTAGAGATATCTCCAATTATATTCCGACTAGTCGAAACTCATTTGAAGACATCCGCAAACTATTTAGAGATATCTCTAAATCATTTACGACTAGTCATTATTCTCCATTGACTTCCATTGAAAATTAATTGCAGATATCTTCAATTGATTTGTGCCTAGTCACAAATGTATTCACAGATATCTCTAAATATATTTTCACTAGGCGTAAATACATTTAGAGATATCTATAATTATATTTTGACTAGTCAAAATTCATTTGAAGACATCCGCAAACTATTTGGAGATATCTCTAAATCATTTACGACTAGTCATAAATGTATTTGGAGATATCTACGATTATAATTTGACTAGTCACAAATTAATTAGAGATATCTCTAAATGAATTACGGCTAGGTAAAATATAATTGGAGATATCTCTGATTAATTTTATTTAAAGATATCTGCAAAACAGTTAGAGATATCTCTAAATAATTTGTGGCTAGTCAAATTATAATTGTAGATATCTCCAAATACATTTATGACTAGTCGTAAATGATTTAGAGATATCTCCAAATAGTTTGCGGATGTCTTCAAATGAGTTTCGACTAGTCGGAATATAATTGGAGATATCTCTAAATGTATTTACGCCTAGTCAAAATATATTTAGTACTAGTCACAAAAGATTTATTCCTATCTTAAAATGTATTTACGGATAGTCAGGTCAAATGTTTAAATGATAAAACGGCTTGCCATACTCCTCCTACTCTTAGTGCCAAGCTTCAAGCATCGTGCAGTTTGCACCTACATACATTTGAGTTAAAATGTGTCACACATACAAAAATTGTTGAAGTGGCAAAACGTTGATGTAACTAGATAATTACCACTGAGAGGAATCCTGCTCCCTTCTTCCCAGGGTTTTATTGAAATTTTAGAGCAGCAGGCCTTCTGCGGTGTGTCCACCGTGTTGTAAAACTCAGCACTTTATCCTCAGCTCCCGAGTTTGAGTTCCTTGTGACACGCAGTACCCAATGACAGCAGATGGTTCGAACTATCAATCATCGGACGTTGTGTCAAGTAAAGGAGGAGTTTTGTACAAACTATTCATAAAATGATTCATTACAGAGTCGTTTAAAAAATCCTGTAAAAATAAAAGTGTTTTTTGACCTTGGATGCATTTCAACCTGTTATTGGAGACTTCAAAAAACAAAACTTTTAACTTTTGATGATATGGGCTCTTTGAATAAAATTTTAAATAGACACTGGACTATTTAAATTTGTGCACGCTTCCTGGAGTCATTTGTTTTTTTGTCGTCATTATATCAAATCAAATAAAAGGACAAATTCTGACATTTCACAAAACCAGACGCAACCAAAGTTTTGACACAAACCTGTCCTTTAATGAAATGTAGTTATTAACAGAAATGCATTCATATAACTGTGTAAGTTTAATTGAACATTAATCATTTCACAGCCTCAAGCAAAACTTTTTTTTTTAAAATGAACCTCCTTACAAGGCATCTCTGCAGAATAAAACTTGATTGTTAAACTATAATTTGTTACACATAAACAAACACACACAGGGATATTCTGTGAAGCCATAGATACAATCCATTTATACTCTGCCTTTTATTGTGCTAATAATTAAGTATAAAATTATATTTTAAAAAAATTATTAATAACTATTACTGTATACTGCGATGGACTGGCGACCTATTCAGAGTGGACCTTCTCGTCCAATGTGCGCTGGAGATGGGCACCAGCAGACCCCAAAAAAAGGGAGAAGCTGGTTGGAAAATGAATTGATATTATTGTATATAACATACTATTAGTAATATAGAAATAGTTTATTTAATATCTTAATTTTTAAAGTGACTCTAAGCTTTGTGCAATGCAGCAAAGTTCCATGTGACATATATTTAGGTTTAAGAAATGTCAGAAACATGATATGTTACTGATATGTTTATTAAACCGATGTTAAAATGATATGTTGAGAAAGTCACAATATGCATAATCATTATGCCTATATTTTGTCGTATATAGCCTACACACGTGGACAAAATTGTTGGTACCCCATAGTTAAAGGACAAACCCACAATTCTCACTGAAATCACTCAAACTTACAAAAGTAACAATAAATAAGAAAACTAAATTAAATTAAACAATCAAAATCAGCCATCACTTTTGAATTGTTGATTAACATAATTATTTAAAAAGAATCAACAAAAGAAATAGGGCTGGACAAAAATGATGGTACCCATAACTCAATAATTTAATATACTTTAAATATCAAATGTTTAATATACTAATATAGAGTATTTAAAATACTCTTTTTGAAAAGAATCAATAGCTTGTTTGTAGAAGTGTTGCCTTTTTTCTGCAGTTTTAAAAATCCAGCTGTCTCAATGGAGATCTCTTGACCATTATGATCCTGGACTTGTGGTCCACTAGTGAGAGGATAACTGTACAGGAGTATGACTTTCGCAGTGGATTTGTCCACCGTTGGCCGAGATGTCTTTCATCTGCAGTATTATTAACTGTATTGTTATGCACACATTGGTGTGAGTTCTCAGCTCAGTCTGATCAGCAGGAACTTGAAGATCTGTAGCCAAGTCCAACATTGGCGAGTTCAAGACATGTCCCGGACTGTCGAGTACAAGTCAAGTCCTAGTCCAGTGCAGTGCAGTGGGAGTTCAAGTCAAGTCAGAGATCACAGAAGAGTACGGACCCTGCACTCAGGACTAAGAAGACCCCACCAGTGCCCAGGAGACCATCGCTTGAGTTTCCACCTCTTCACCTAGCTCTGTTCAACTACACCAGCAATCAGATCTTGTCATGCCCTAGAAAGAGCAGGTCATTATACAATGCATCATTCCCATGTCATTCTACAAGATCAGTAATGACTTCAAGTCCAGAAAGTCCAATAGAATTAGAAAGTTCCTTTTTTACTGTCAAAAAAAAAATGTGTTTTGAATAACATTATTATTCACAATAAACCAATGATTATGACTCATGCTACTTTTCCAGCACTCAGTATTTATTAAACAAATCTCTTTGACTTTCTGTATACAATTATTTAAAAAAATTTGAAAAATTAATTTCTTCTACTTTTTCACCGAAATTATTACATTTATAAATACAAATAAATTCCCAATTGCATTAGTCATAATGAATAATTCTAGTGATGTCATAAATTACTTGGCTAATCCACTATTCGATAACCAACACATACAAATAAATCCGCACCAGCATCCTCCCTGAGCACTATCGCACAAACACATCGCTGGGTATCCTTCACATGTTGGGATTGTAGCTACGGATCACGGCAGGAAGTTCCCAAAACCTGTGTAAACGATCACCTCGAAACATTTCAGTTCACAAACATTACTCAAGTAATGTGTAATGTTTGTACAAATATGTACAAATGTCATCTGTATAAAGAAATATTGTAGTTTTTTTACAATACTAGGGTTGGTCAACTCAACTATTTTGAAGTAATCTGTTCACACAAACGTTTTGAGAACTTAGAACTCCTTGGGTTAATGGTAAAGTAGTAAAGAAACATCCGGAAATAAATAATGCCTGCTTGTGAGGACTAAAGCAAGCCTGGCTTCAGCTCATCCTCTTATGTGCGCCTGGTCTTCAGCCTCTTGGAAGGGCGCTTGATCTCATCTACAGCAAGTCCATCTCCACTGGCCTGAGCGAGTCCCCGAACACCCTGGATCTGAACGACCAGCTGCAGCAGCAGAGGAATCACCTGCATCCAAACACAAGCCCTGTGAGCTTCAGGTGATGGTACCATTCAATAGATCTGGATTAGGAAGAAAGGAGTCACCCGCTCATGATTGTACACGGCAAGCAAGAGCAGTAGCGTCAGAGGAAGAGCGATGAAAGATCCCTGCGCAACATCCTGATCTGGAATTTTCCTCTGTGAGGGGAGGAGACAAAGTTAGGTTTAGGGAAAGAATATGTGAAACGGTGTTGATACATGTATCAAATAAGAAGCAATATGTCAAATAAAAATATATTGGTTGTTACACATGTATGTGTTACACATGAATTACATGATTTGCATTTACAGCTGAAGTCTCACTATTTTGATGATTTAATATTAAATAAAGTTGCAAAATTAAATGGAAAATATGGAACATATCCATTACATTTTTTTGTGCACTTTCTAACATTTCTTTGTTGCAGTTTGTACATTCCATAAACCAAAATGGTTTTGCTTCCCTGTCTATTTCTACACCTATTGTAAACCACTTTGCATTCATTATTTTTCACAGTGAAATTAAGTAATGTAACAACTAAACCCGTTAAAAACCCGATTATTCAATACATGTTTAAAGCAAACTTAAATCCTAGCTTTATTTCTTTACAACTTGTATATTTAATATGTTTAAATGAAATGTAACACTTTTAAGGGCCTTAATTAAATCGATTCATCAACTTTACATACTCTTTAGGACTAAGCAGACTCCCTGCAGAAGCTGAAGGGTTGCATTGTGCATTTCTCAGAGAACTGGAGTGAAATTGGTCATTTGAGAAGATCAGAACGAGACACACGGATATAATAACATTGACTGCTGGTGGCCCTCTAGGACTTATTGTCTTTACATGTCTGTGCTAAATAGATCTGAGTGTCCTCAGCGTAACTGTGGTTAAGATCCCTGGTTTCTTCTCATGATTTAACCCAGAGTGAGCATGTACAGGTTAAACAGGAGCGGGGCAAAGACTGAGCCTTGAGGTACTCCACATGACACTGCTGTCCACGTTAACATTTGCTCACCTATGAAGCATGAAATTCCTGTTCCAAAGATTAAAACAAACACAGCTTATTCTATAACCTTCAGCTTACCGTGGGACTGAAAGTCAGAGTAACATGCTTATGGAAGCCAGAGGAGGTGAAGGAGACCTGCGGGAGCTTGAAATCATACTGAGAGCGAGAGAGTGACGTGTCCAGCATCAGCACATAGCTCTGAAGGATAATAAACACATAGAAATACAGTTATTTGTTACAATATAGAAATAAAAATATTATTTATAAAATAAAACGTAATATTTAATAATAATGTGAAATAATATATTTTTATAAATAAGCTCCTGATAACGGTAGGTTTCCCTCTCATTTCCAGTGTTAAACATCACAAGAAAACCATGATGTGAAGGACACATAGGTTAAAAATACTCAAGTCACACCATTTACTATTTAGTCTCTGAGATTGCTAAACTGCTTTAGTTAGTTGCTATGATGGGGTCCCGAAGTCTCCCCCTGGCTTCAGCACAGCGCCCCCAGGTTGACTGAAGGTATGAAAAGAGGGTTTTTCTCCTAAGCAGTCAATCCCAAGATCATAAAATTGATCTAATCAATCTTTTGGGTGTCTGCGATTTTGAATTTCCATAAACCCCTGTGTTTCATGAATTACAGTAAAGTTATGGCACCATACCACGGAAAAGCTCAACAAATTTTTAGCTGGCACCACATTTTTTTTAAACTAACGTCTGCCTTTTCTTCTGGGTCTAGCCAATTTTACCATTCTCAACCAATCCTCCTATCTACCCATCTACCATATCAACCTATCTACCATATTGAATCAGGTCCAACATCTACTTGTTTTTAACTCCTATTAGACCAGTTGTCTGCTTCACACTATAATTCAAACATGACATGAAACATTGGCACTGCTGTGGTTCTTTTTCACAGAAAATAAGCATATAGGAGAAAAACTGTTTACATTTTTTTAATTTAATTAATTCATTAATTTATGCATCAGCATATGACATCATCATTTGCTCACAAAAAAATTGACGTGGACCCAATAACCCAATGGCCATTCAATGTTATGCTTTTTTTGGTCATAGCCCTTGGTATCACCCTGTACAAGTATGCATCCTGCCTGTTAGCCACTGCACTATGACGCCGCACGAATGAAAATACCGGTAAAGGGTGTCCAGTTAATGACACTGTCCAGATGAACTATCAGGATTATTTTGCAAGTTGATGGATGCAGCACCGAAAAATGAACTTGGTGCTTTTCAAATGTGCATTAAGCTTATATCTGCAAACCTGACAGATAGGTAATGAGGGATTGTTATTTACAATCATTCAATCGTCTCTAAATGAAAACACAGTGGTGGGTCTATGTATGACCGTAACAGGGACAGAACTGTACTGAATGACCGAGACATTATGCTTGTTTTCATGACAGTCACCCAAGTGGAACAGAAACTGGGCAATGATAATAGCAATTAAATTGAAAAACAAGGTAGCTTTGAAAAAAACAAGAAGAAATAAAACAAAGCTTCCAATTGGCTACAGTTAGCAATCCAAGCACCAAGACTTATTTATTAACCAGTTAGGTCCATAATAACTAGATCTCACATGAGATTTAATGCAAGCTAACATGGAGCCGGGGGGCTCTATTCAGGGAAACCATCACCAAATCCAGATATACCTCTCCATCATGGGGCAGAGGAGCAAAATGGAAGAAGAGCGACTGGCCGAGAGACACGGTCTGAAAGGGACTGTCAAGGTTATCACTTTTGTACAGCTTCACCTTTAAAGAGAGAGAGAGAGAGAGCATAGAAACTCTTAAACAAGTGCTGCGCAACACAATGAACGTGGCATCAGTGATGTCACCCATAAGTTTCTGAAGAGTCATTCTAAAGCGAATGATTTATGGAAAATGTGCAAAAATAAACTACCGGTAATCAAAATTTGGTATGTGCATAAATTAAGGCAACACAAAAAAAATGTACTCCATATTTTGTACATCCTCTAAATTTGAACAGCCTCTAAATACTTTCAATAGCTTCTAATTAGTGACACCATCTGCTGCAAAATGATGCTGTAAGTCTTTGGAGCTGGTGTGTTTGTTGACCATGACTATTCTGACCATCCTACACCTCTGCTTATCTCAGATATTTCTTGGTCTTAAAGTAGAACTGTGCCTCTGGTCTTCCAATTCCTCACAATGTTTTCTGGTCTTCCAATTCCTCACAAAGCTGAAACCGAGATATTAAATCTCTGAGAGCTTCCATATCCTTCCCCTAAACCATGATGCTCAGCAATCATTGTTTTCAGCTCATCTGAGAGTTCCCATGTTGCCACTTTACAATTGGCCTCCTTTAAATACTTTCTCATGATTAGATTAACCCGTGTCTGGAGGTCAAGGGTCACAGAGGTTACTGAACGTGGTTTGAATGCTAATAATTCGAGCTAAAGGTATTGCAATCAATAAAAGGATAAATTATTTCTCATGCCTAATTTTGTTTAAATAATCCTTACACATATTCCATAAATCATATAAACTTTATTTCATTTTAGAACTGTGTTTGACTCAAATATGATCTATTTAACTGAAATTTCTTATCCAGATAAACAATTATTTATAAAAGGAAAATTATAAAAACACTTTTGTACACCACTGTATATGACGTACTGTCATTAACTCACAACGTCAGTGCTCTAAAGAGTGAAATAAAAGTAACTGTCCACCTGAGGATGACTCTTACCCAGAGAGTGGACAGATGCTCAGAGGAAGTGATTATGTTGCCACTCAGATCAAACTGGTTCATCTGTCTGAAGGCAATAATGTTCAATCCTTCAATATCAGCGTTCCCCCACCTAAAAGCATCCAGACACAAACTTACTTTCAGGCATAGTGTTTAAATCAACCAAACTAATAATAAGCCAAACTCAAAACGCAGAACTCACCTGGATAGTTTTGTGTGGAGGCAAAGCTCTCTCTATGTGATCATTGCCATCTTTCTTTAGTTGAATGTTGTAGTTACAACCAGGCTGAAAAAAAACAAACAGTTGACATCAGAAAAAGATCGGGTCATTTTAATCTGAACATGTTTTTATTTTTTGCAATGTCTCAAATACAATACAAAAGAGTAATTAAAAAGATGCTGAAATGGAGGAGTGCTCGCCATTTCAAACAGAAGTCATTTATTGTCAAACAACAGTGTTGACTTTTTTTAAAGGGGTCATGACATGTTTGAGCCTTTTAGTGGAATTTATATTTATTTATAAGAGTAAACTGAATCAAAATGGATCCATGGACATTCCAGAACAAAAAATTATTTTTTAAAACAGGTTTTATTTTTTTCGGGACTAAAGCTCTGGATGCCCAAGTGGTGAAGGTGCGTTTGCAGTAACTTTGTACATGCAAGTCATGAATATGCAAATTAGTTACAAAAAGTGAGTAACTACTAAGTTTTTCAAATGAAAATCTATTCTGGACTTTTTGAATAAGAGAATCACATTTCCCACACAATTAGACCAAAGCGAACAACATATTAAAAATAAAAGAATGTCATCACCCCTTTAAATCTTAATGACAGTTTACACACCCTAGCTCTTGATATTTTGTATTTCTCCCTTTAACATAAATAACAGTCTAAGGTCTCTTGCGGTAGCTGTCCATGAGGTTCTTTATCTTCTCTGTTAGTAAAGCAGCACATTCTTCTTGACTAAAAGGCTTGTAAAGTCTGTCTTAAATTAACTGTAAATTAACTCCCCAGAGTGGTTACAATGAAATCGAGGTCAGGAGACTGAGATGGCCACTCCAGAACCTTCACTTTATTCTGGTGGAACCAATGACAAGTAGACTTGATCTTGTGTTTTGGATGTCCATTCTACATTCATCTTTCCATCAATTTTGACCTGGTTTCCTGTGCCTTAGGAGTTCACACATCCCCAAAACATCAGTGACCTGACTACATGTTTAACTGAGGGGATGGTGTTCATGTTGACTCCTCTCCAAATGTAGCATTTAAGGGTTTTAACCAAAACCTTCCAATTTTGGTCTCCAAACAGTTATTCCTGAGATTTTCTTTGTGGCATTTGAGTACTAATGGCTTTCTTCTAACTATTTGAACAACTCGACCATTCAAACTATTGTTACTTAGTTGAGACTTAAGTGTCGCCATATTGTGCTCCTTGAAATCGACATGCCACAATTTTTTCTGAGCCCTGTGTTTCAGTTGAAGTTATTTAGTGTTTTTCCTTTGCATATGTGTAAACTAATCAGATTCAAGCATCTTCACCTTGATCCAGCCCAAAGAGCTGAGTAAGGACTTCAGGAACCATAGGTGGGTAGTGAAGAGCAAGGAATGGTTCCCCGACTCAAGAAAGAACATGGAGAGGTCAATGAACATCCAAATTACTGAAAGCCAGGATGAGACAAAAATCCAGCAGTTCTGCACCAACTCAACTGTAAACAAATAAGGGCGGAACACTTTCTGCACAGAGGACAAAATCTCCCCTGAGATGTGAGTAAATCCGGAAGCCAACTGTAACCTTCAGCCCTCACACACTCCGTTTCCAGATCCAGACTCACCCGTACAGGGCTGTCAAGCCCTTAGTCTTCACTCAAAAATCTTCGCTTTTTTTGTTTTTAAAGATTCTTTTTGGGAGTTTTTGCTTTTCTTTTTTTTTAACCTGATTTAAAATTGGGGTGATTTTTGTGTGTATGGATACTAAACTTCTCTTATTTCAAAGCACAGGAAAGAAATAAAGTATTTGTACCAAAACATTTCTACTTCTAATCCTTTCCTAAAACAAAAGGTGGATTGTCAGAGGTAAAAAGACAAAGAGAAAAAGAAGAACAGAGCATTTCCATGTGTTTAATCAGAGTCAAAAGGTTCTATGGTGGAAGGGCTAGCGGTCAAATCACACAGAGATTGTTATAAGAAAACTACGGCAAACTTTCACCTTCAAGCCTCTGATTCGGAAGCGTCCCTCTTCATCAGTGACCGTGTCCTCATGGTACATTCCACACTCGTTCTGTCCCACAGCCTCCACTGCAACACTCTGCTCAGCATCACCACCTATCGACTGAACTGAGCCATAGCAGCTGGGAAACAGTTCACTAAACATTACTATACCATTTTCAAATGAAGAAGGGTAAAAATAATTTTAAATAAAACGCTAGAAATGTGTGAAAATCTAAAATCATGACTAATGTACCTGTGAAGTATTCATAGCACTGATTTTTACATATTAGTTTTCTTACTGCATTCATTTAAAGAAGACACAACGTGTTTACACTTTTATAGACAATATACCCAAAACAATGTTTATTTTTGCAAATGCATTAAAAATGGAGTCCTGAGACTCAAACATCTGACCAATCATGTCTGTGAATACCTGAGAACATTTATGATATATTCACATAAAAATATAAATATTAAATTTCATAATTGAAAATCATAATAGGGTAATGTTTGTAAAAATGTGATGGAAAAGATCCTTTTTTAAATCATGATTGAAATGTGCAACAATGAGTGAAAACTACTCGAATTAATTATTTCTGAACTCCCATTAATTATTCATTACTAATTAATAGAAGACTTTTAACATCTAGAATAAACAAACCATGCATTATTAAATAATTAATGTATCAGTGATTTCAGTTTCAGTTGTTCCTTTGTGACTTGTACAGAGTGGAGCGTTAGGGTTAGGATTAGGGGTTAGGGTTAGGACTGGACTGACCTATAGGCAGTCCTGAAGCCGCTGATGGGAATTTGAAGCACTTGTCCTTCTTCCACCATGATCATCTGCGCTGAAGGCTCGAAGCGGAATTCCTTCATCATGGGTTTGAAATAATACTGGCCTGGACTCTGGAAGCACAAGAAACCAATCTCAAAACGTGCTGCTTGTACATTTCTATGATTTCTACATGTTAAACATTCAAAGACAATGCAGCAATTTTAAGCACCAGAGAGACTTTGGAATGAAGAGGTGTGTGATAATGAACCTGTATCGCTGATACCAACATTTGTTATAATTTAAAAACATGCTCTCATGTATCAAGTATTATAATACTGGATCAAATTTGTCATTTGAGCTACATATTTGTAGGTTCTTCAGCAAGGATCTTTGTATAACCCAACAGCCATGAACACGCAACGTCACTCAACGTGGTTATTGTGGATGTGGTTATTGTTGACGGCTCAGTCACTGCTCAGTCGTACCTCAAAGACATCATAGAGCCTGTCAGAATACTGTACTGATTGGGTGGATTGATTAATTTCATGTAGCAGCACAGGTAGTCCAGTTTGGTTTGTTTGTATATAATAGCAATCTGCCGTTATTGGTAACCATAGTAACAGACGGTGTTAGATTTGCTGAATTGGGATTACTGGATTATTTAGCATTTTCATAAATATACAGCATCATTTATTATACAGAAGCCTTATTTGGAAAGCACTGCAGGTCTCTCTCTTAAGCTGGACTGAGAGACACAAGCTGTTGTCAGCAGCAGTGGGTCATTTGAACGTTTGATCTTCAGGAAATACTCATTTTTTCTAGTTTTATGTCATGACTACATCTGGAATTCACAGAAGTTGTGTGTTAACCAGAAGACTGATTGTTTCCTCGGTATTATGTTCTTTAACAAAACAGAGCATCAGTTCATTCACAAACTACTATGCCTTTCATTTGGGAATCAAGAGAACAAGGAACACTCAACACAGTACCAGGTTATTGAAGGTGAGGAGGCCAGTGTCATGCGAAAGCAAGTTTGACCGGAAGTTTGCGCCACTGAGAGACAGCAGAACCCCTGAAAGAGGAACCCCATCTTCTGCATTGATCTAAGGGACAAGAGAAGACAATCTTGAAGCCAATGCACAATACATCCCATAAATAAATCAATATAATTTGGAGAAATTTTAAAATTCAACTGACCTGAAAGGTGACGCCTGCCAAAGCAAATGCCTTGAAGTCTCCAGTGTCTCCCTCCACTGGAGTCAGGACAAAGCCCTCTTTGCTGGCACTGATCTCATACTGGGAGTCACTGTGTAGTGGCCCAACACTTGCTCCCAGCAAAAGCAGAGAGTGAAAAATCAACGTATTTAAGTTTACAGCGCACAAACAGACATGAGACATGAAATAAAGTGAATCACAACAAATACCTGTAAGCTCCAGTTTGATCAGTGAGAACTGTAACTAAAGAGGCTGCCGCACCACTCTCTTTTATACTGATTTCCACTCCCTCCAAAGTAGGGTGCACCTGCCCTGTGAGAAACAGCCCTGCCCTGCCAGTGATCTCGACCATTAGACCTGGACAGTTCTCTGACATAACAAAAACAGGAATATCATTACGAGTAACCGTTCACAGCAAATATGAAGTTCAATTTAATGTCAAATCTGATGTTTCCAAAAACTAGGAAATACAGTTATTTGCATTACAGTTTATATAGAATTAGATATGTGCCAAATCATTGAATCAAACCTTAAGAAAACATAAAATATTAAACCTTATGTGTTTTTGAGGATGTTTTCAGCCACATCAGGGTGATTTTGAGTCTAAATTTGGCTACAACTTTTTCTCTTTATCAGCAAACTGAACGATTTTTGGTGATAAATCTTATTTTGGCAAACGGTTTTTACATTTTTCAAAAACTTAAAAATGCACTTTGGGCAAATTTACTACCCTTTCTTGTTGTTTGTGGCTGTTTGTGGCAAAATACAAAAATCTCTTTACCTCAGCTCTTATCAAAACTACAATGGATTTTTTTAATCCAAGACTTTTACTCTTTAATTGCCAAAATCTTACATGTTGTCACTAATTTCAGAAAAAAACAACTAAAAAAATACAATTGAAAAATGATTGAGGCATGGATTTTTTTTGTTATATGTTTGAGCTTTTAAAGTTTTTGTTTAAGATTTAAAATTGTGTGCTTGCCATTTTAAAGGTTTACAATTGTGTGCATCTTTCTGGTACAATTCTCTTGTGAGGGCGGAGCTTAACAGTTATTTGTGTTTCTGCTTGGGTATGCGCTGTTTATGCTGAAAGCGTTGTATAACGCTCTCTTGTGCTGTTTGGATGTGTTTGAACGAGAGAGAGGGAAGTAGAACAGTGAGGTTACAGGGGGCTGAGGTCAAGAACGTACAGGAGTTTAGGTATTTGGGGTCAGCAGTGCGACGGGGAGTGTGGAAAAGAGGTGAAGAGACGAGTGCAGGCAGGTTGGAGTGTATAAAGAAAAGTGTCAGGGGTGTTGTGTGGCAGAAGAGTGTCAGCTAGAGTCAAAGGAAAGGTGTACAGAACAGTAGTGAGACCAGCTATGATGTATGGGTTGGAGACTGTGGCAGTGAGGAAGAGACAAGAGGCAGAGATGGAAGTAGCAGAGATGAGGATGTTGAGGTTCAGTTTAGGAGTGACGAGGATGGACAAGATTAGGAACGAGCACATCAGAGGACAGCTCAGGTTGGTTGTTTTGGAGACAAAGTCAGAGAGGCCAGGTTGAGATGGTTTGGACATGTGCAGAGGAGGGATAGTGGTTATACTGGTAGAAGGATGTTGGGGATGGAGATGCCAGGCATGAGGTCAAGAGGAAGACCAAAGACAAGATATATGGATGTGCTGAAAGACGACATGAAGGTAGTTGGTGCAAGAATAGAGAATACTGAGGACAGAGTTAGGTGGAAACAGAAGATTCGCTGTGGCGACCCTTAAACTGGGAACAGTTGGTGGAATGATAAAAGATAGATCTTTACCATCAATTTCTCTTGCAATTTCCAAATTCCAGTCCAAAACAACAACCTTTAAATATTAACATAATAATCAAGAAAGCATTTGGCTGTTCAATTTTGCTGTTTTAACAGCTGTATCCATTTGTGTTCATGATCTCTGCAAACTCTGCCATTGTCTGACATTTATGCATCTTTAGAAAACAAATGCCATTTCTTAATCCCAGGTTTAATACTTTTAATGCTCATTATGGATCCGCAGACCCCCTGCCGATCCTTATTACTGAATTAAAGATTCTGCTAATGCTCTTTGTAAGGGTCAAAATGGTGAACATATTGAAAGTCAAGGTCAAATGAGATTGAAAACAAAGAGGTCCTACCTAGTCAGAAAAAGTGTACCTCAAGTCTGGGCTTCACAAAAAAAAAAAAAAAAACAAAGAGTGCACGCTAACCTCCAGTGATTGTGGCTTCTACTTCTGGGGGGTAAAAGAGGAGCTTCTTCGATGAAGGTGTGACAATGATTTTCTCCCCAGCCCTAAAAACACACCAAATTAATGGATGGACATAAGAGAGGGAAAAAAGCTATTTTTCGTAAGATGCTCAGTTTTACTGACCGTGCCCAATAGGAGAATTCATAATGAAAGGGTTCAAGAAGTTCTTCTAGATTCTGTTCCAGAGGTGGAATCTTTCCATCTCCCATTTCTACTCCCTCCTTATGAAGAGCTTTTTCCAAAAGCTGCTGCTCCTGTATTGAGCGTAGTGGCCCCAGAACCAACGCTGGCTCACTCTCGATGGAAGACCTGATGTACAAGAATTGAATTAGACAGGACAGATTTAACCTCAAGACCAAACTGGAGCTGGTTACGGTAGGGATAATATACCAGGATTGTTCCATTTGTATGTGTAAAGAAAGAGAGAGGCGTGAACATAATAGATATTCAACCCAACGTTTAAATGGAAATCATTTCAGTCAGAAAACTTACCAAGATTTACATATTCATTACACAAAAAACTCCACAAACTTAAGCACATGGAGTTAAGTTTGGATTATTGTAAAACTAGGGTCGTTAGGGAAAGCCATATGGTTGCTAAGGAAGGCTTGGTGATTACATGTTATTACCCTTCATTCAGATTAGCATAAAGTAACTTCACTTTTGAATTTGAAGAAAAAAAAAAACATTTTGACTCACTGTATTGTGACTGTGACGTCCAGTAACTTGTCAGTGGTTATGAGTCCAGTCATGTGGTGTCTAACAGCAGTCAGGGTTAGAATGCTTGGGGTCGACCTTGGAAAACGCAATATTATAAATAAGGCTTCCTTGAATAAACAAGAACATAAAGAAAAAATACCAGATACAGTTGAAAAGAGTGTTGATCACATACGTGTTATAGATGTAGTAATCCTGTTCAAACTGGTGACAGGACCGTGGTGTCACTTTATAAACACCTTAAATCAAAGAATGAACATTGATTAATGATACGCGGAGATCAAATACTTTCATCAAACCTTACATAGCAGGACAGTGACCCACAGAATGAAAAGCACCAGGTGTAATTTGACAAGAAGTTTGTCAGTTTTGTGTTAATATCTCTTAAATTACACTAAAATGGCCTGCCTGTTGTGATGGCATGTAGGAACTATGTATTTCAAAGTCATGTTTAAATCTAGAAAGAATTTTAAACTACATTGGAACTGCGTGAGTGTAGCTGTATAATGTACAGAAGAGTAAATGCACTCACCTGGCTTCGACAAACAAAAGCGATTGACTCCTTTAGACAGATTGTAAATGCCAACATTTTCAGGTAAGCTGCCATCTTGGAAAAACTCCTAAAATTCAGCACACAGCACAGGTTTCAGGAAGGCATTCCACATAACATGAAAATAAAAAATATATATCCCAGCATCTTGCTATGCATGGGTCATCATTGAATTTTTGAAGATTCACCAAAGTGATGGCATGCGACAGTGAACAGCGCAGCAAATATCCTGTTTGTCTGAACTCCACCCCCTCCACGTATGAATCAAGAACTTCGATCTCCACTGACTTCTGTTTCCAGCACCATTCCTCCTGGGTGATGGCCACTGAGACAAACAGAGGGGGCTCAACTTAAACACTACAGATTAAACCTAAACACAATGAGGCATCTCTTCCCCAATGAGGCACACTGGGAGTGTCATATCTGCCTCCCACAAATCTGATAACCTCTGCCACAATGAGTCACCCAGGAGTATCTCTGCACAACAAGGCACATCACGATCAACTCTGCCGCAATGAGAGGTGGGGGGGGGTCATATTTGCCCCAATGAGGCACACTGGGTGTCATCTGTGCCCAAATAAGGCTCACATCTTCTCCCCAAAAGAGGCACAAAAAAGTTTAATATATTTCTTCCCCAGGAAGGAACATAAGATTGCATTTCTGACCCAAGGAGGAACATCGTTTCTAGCCCTGTGAGGCACATTGGTCAAATTGGCCATAAGGAAGAACGTAGGTCATTTCTACCCTAATTATGCACATAGAAGGTCATTCCCACCCCAAGGAGACACAACATATATTATATCTGTCCTAAGGAGACACAAAAGAGGTGATTTCTGCTCTGAGGATGCCCATATGAGGTCAAATTTGCTGGATAAAAGTGGATAAAAGTGAAACTCACTGCAAGTAATGTTAAACATCATCCTAATGTTGTGCTGGTTGTTTTTCTATTAAAAATATGTTATTCTTGTCATTTTAGTGCACATTGGTATAAAGGCTCTTTTCCATGGGGTCCGTCGGGTTTCACCAGCTGCCATTGTAAGTGCTTCCAGTGTTCCAAAAATGTTCAGTACTCATTTAAATGTCCAATGAGTCATATGTTTGATCTTTGTAATGGTTTGTAAAATACTGTTTGTCACCATTTACAATAAGGCGGTCTACAGCTTCTTATCCAAAGCTTCTTACTTACGTCTACCATTCAACCTTGAATGACGAGAAACTGCTGGAAGTAATTTCTTATTCAGACCTTTGAAAGGGATTTGTTCTCTTTAGGAGGCTCATATGGATTCAGCCTCATATCTTTAAGAGCACTTTCCCATCTATGTGCGACAGGGAAAAAGTCCACGTTGTTTTAAATTCTCTGAACTGCTTGTTTTGACTCTAAACGAGTGCGGTTATAATGGCTTGTGTGGAACAATATTTTAATCGTTCTCAGCAGATCGCCAAACAAAAGTTGAGAGAGGTGGTGAGGGTAGGCAAATGAGAAGCTTTTGAAAGCTTTAATAGCAGATAACGTGTATATTTTTTCAAATAAACAATTTTTCTGGTTAATAAAAAAGGGCAATCCTTATAGATGAACATTTATGAAGATAAAACCTCTGAATAAAACCTAAAAAAGAAATATAATTAGACTTGGAGCAAATAAACAGACAAAAAAGTTTTATAAGAGAAACGGGTACTCTGATCACTAGAAATGACAGAAGGAAAGAACACAGCACAAACTAAAGGAGTGTTGCAGATACCTTTGTATTTGCCAGGCAGTACATTGCTGAAGGTAAAAGAGAGAGTTTCACTGCTGCCTGACAGCTGGAGGCTCTGGCGGTCTCCTTGTCTGCTCACTGGTTGAAGGCTCACCGTCACATCACCACATGCCACTGAGGAGTGTCATAGAAAAATATTTATGCTCTTGCTATTGGTTGATCTTTGAGACAGAACAGGAAATACACAAGGAAATCACAAACTGGAAGTGACAAACCCCTTTTATAGAAAAGCGTAGGGAGATTCTCTCTCTCGTGTCTTAGACTCACGCAGAGCTTGCGGCTTTCTCTAAAGCTTCCCTACCTTCTCCCTTCCTCACACTCTTTCCCCCTCCCATACCTCAAGTTTTTCTTTGCCATTTCCAGAGGCAGGGTTTGTGTGTTTCTGACTGAATCACGTCTACATGTTTAAGTTAAAAAAAGCTGTGTTTTCTGTTGAATCTTCTTAAACTTTTACTTCTAAGTCTTCTTACTTGGTTCAGAATAGATATTCTTTTACATGAGACAACTCAAATCAGTCAACAATGATGGCAGACATGACAAACATCTCTTACCCAGACAGGACACGGAGCCAGAGACAGATGCTATGAACTGAGTGAAGAGCAGACCAGTGATGGGGCGATCCACCAGAGAGACATCCAGAGAGTTAGGCTGCAGTGCAAGCCCTGCCTTCACATCACTGTCTGGAATGGTCACCTGCAGAAAAAGCACACATGCGATCAAACCTATCTTGTAACTAAACTAAAGTTAAGATAACCGCCATTACCTGGACACTGTAGTCTCCGGGTTTCGTCTCAAAGCAGAATACTCCACGACTGTCGCTTTCAACAGTCCAGAAAACAGCTTGATCCTGCCTCTTAGGGGTGAGGGTAACTTTGTAGTGGCCAAGCTGTTTAACGGACTCAGGAAAGCGAGTAACCGAGATGAGACCACAAACGCTAAACCTGAAAATGACAGTGTGCAATGGTTTATAAGAAGTTTCTAAGAGTATCTGCAGGCTTCAAATATTTAAACAAAGTCTTTTTATGACTTCCACAAGGCAAATAATACCATTTCCCTTTTATTGTAGTATTAACACATTAGGAAATTCATTAACTTTAAAACAGTCAATGAAGCAACAATATTCATTGGGAAAATGTAACATATAAAACTGACTGTAACGCAATCCAGACTTTTCCGTGACACAGCCACAGGCAACCATTGGCTATATGTGATGAATGCAAGCAAAGATTTATAAAGTTCTGTTTCGAAATAGTCAAAAAAAGGATTACAAAAGAAGGATTCCTTCATGCTAAATTTTTCATAATTAATTTGCCAAAACATTCGGGTTTTCAATCCCTCTCTTAGATTTTTTTTTTCCAGGAAAGATGGTAATGCCTTAAGCCAAGCATAGTCAGTAGCATCATTGAGTGTTGAGTTTTGTCGCGCATACTCTTTCTGATTGGTCCTGCTCATTTTGTACGGTGAAGTCATTTAGAAGCAGTGTATTTCATTTACTGTATTTCAAGTCTACCCATGCATCCAGCAGAAATGTTTGCTCTCTCACCCTGCAGTGATGATATCCTGTAGCTGAGGGGTGCTGGGAGCAATCTTCACCGTTACTGGGTCAAAGAACATAAGTTCCTTGTGAGTGCTGATTGTATACGTGCCCGTGGTCATGTTTTCCAAGCGGAAGGAACCGTCTTCTTTAGTTTCCACTGGGAAAAAGCCAACAGGATTGGTATTATTTCATATTTAGGCTTGTAGACTGGTGTTACACCAAGCACATCATCATGGGTACCTTTAATTTGATTGTTGAGTGTAACCACGGCATCAGCGACACCCTCCCCATTGGGGCTGTTGAGAACTCTGCCGATCACAGAAAACCCTGTGACCCGAAAAACAGGCTGAAAAGCAAAATAAAGGCAGAGTAAGCATAATATTATGGTTCAAATCAAAACAGAGGGGGGGGGTAGAGATGACAAGAGAGAACACATCAGGATAATCAGAATCTTACAACATGCAACAAACGTTAAATACAGACAAAAACTACACAATTTGGGAATCGACTGACTAGTAAGTTCTGGAGCAAGTAGAACACACTCTATAGAAGAGGAACAGGTGGAACAATGACAGAAATAAAACAAAGTTTAAAAAGTTGTGCAAAAGGACTCAAGGAAATTCGAAAGAAGCTTAACGGTCATCTAGAGAGAGATACGCATCAACAGTAACCGTTAATGTTCGACTGCCTAACTGCCTCCAAACACACAGAGCAATGCAACACCTTGCTTCTCTCTCACTTGGCAAAAACCATCCTTCGCACTTGGCAACAGGCACTGTAAAGCTGAGCTCATACTCTGCGTCAAGCCTTCGATTTCCTCCATGTGTAATGACAAGAGTCTGGCTGAGTATCTAGTACATAATTTCTCGACTCGAGTGGCACTCTCTGCATTTATTAATGTTAATTAACACGCTTGCATTCTTTCGCAGTACAATAGACGCGTTAATAATAGAATAGGGGTACAAGCAACTAATCCTAAAATTGTGTAGTTCTGTTTTTGTTTGTTATTACGTTACGTTGACAACAAACATAAATGAATTTTAAAGTTAAAATCAATTAGATATAAGATTCATAACAAATCTTTACTCTGAACAGTTTTATATTTTAATATTTCGAACCACAGTTTTAATCACAAGGAACATGTTCATGACATCATGATAGATAAAGGGAAAAGACCGCAGCACAATATTTGGAACATTAATTTTAATCTTTACAGTACACTTTTAAATGTTTGGTGACAACACACTTTGTTTCAAGAACAGATGAAGTCACGTGTCGTGTGCTATCCAATAGAGAGCCAGTATCTGTCTGGACCTGTGACCAATTTCTGTTAAATTCATGGTTTCTTTAAACTGGTCTCCCAGTCAGACAGTGGATGCTGCTACTCCAAATATTACAATAATAGCTTCACTCAGAGAGAGTCATTAATCGATGTTTTTAAAACGTGTTTAACAAAGCTTTTAATCAGTTTCTCAATTTTGTCAGAAATCCAAGAAATCAGAGCAAAGGCTGGAGAATACACACTCACCTCCAGAGTTAAACTGCTGTGTTCCACCTTGAAATCCATCCGAGAAGGGGAAACGTCAAAAGTAATTATCTCACCTCTGTAATATGGGACCTACAATTCAAAGACGAAATGAATAAGTAGATATTTATCATTTTTATATCATGTTATTATATCATATTTACCAAAAAAACTTTCACAACACATTTGAAGCCAATCACAAGTAAGGGTTGTGTTCTCACACATGGAGAAAGGAGCCTTCACCCTTTAAGACCTGCCATAAAATCAAGTCCGCCAGAGCAAATTTTGTATTTTAATTTGCCATACATCAATACAACCCTTATATCCTAGATTTTAATAATATTAATAGAGTCAGTTTAATATTATCTGAAGAAAGTGTCAGAACTACAAAAAGATTAAAAATCTTTTTTTTTCTCAACATATTTTTTCTAAATACAGACACGTCATAGCTTTATTCTTCAAAAATGCTTTTGAACTGAGTGAATTTATTGCTTAGTTTTTTAGAAACCCTCAAATTTATAAAGTAAGACAAAAAACGTGCACATTTTGCATAAAACATACCATGAACATCAAAATAAACTACTTACAACTGTGCAATCAAATTGAAAAAAAAATGTTTTTACAATACTTTTGATCATAGACAATTCTAATTAATATACAGTGCAATAAATAACAAAAATGACATTTTTACCGTGGTGAAACTTCAGAATTTCGAATTTCGGATCAGACTACAGTCTACCTCTTCAACTTGTTTTATACAGAATCTAGATCTCAAAGGCATAGATCTGGATATCCGTTGATTGTTCTTCTATTGTTTTCTTCTCAGCACTTTCTACTATGTGATGAAAACAGATTTTCAACTTGAAGATTTAATTTGTCCAGATCTAAGATGCGTTTGTTAGATTTGGATGAAGTGTACTGTATTACTTTATAAAAGTGTACTGTATTATTTTGAAAAAGATGCATAGTTTTGTTGAGACTACCCTTGTGAAAATTTCACAATCCCCTTGTGTTCTTTGTTCAGATGACATTAATAGCAAAGGTTAACCTTGTTTACCCTCTTCATCTCAATCTATCCAGTTACACAAGTTTAACCAAACCATTTCACTTACAAGAGTGTAGTGGCCACTGGGGAGGCAAGGAAATGAGAAGCTGCCATCCTGCTGAGATTGTGAACTACAGAGATACACCAGACTGGGATCATCAGCCAAAGCCACCTCTATTGGCTCCACGCTGCAGCCACTGATATCCTGCAGACACCAAAACACAGATCAAGTATGTCCAGACAATCACATTACAAATTGAATCAATGTGTGGTCGGGTTATGAGTAAAGAGAACACTTACCTCCTGTGTTACAGAGCTAGAGTAAAGGAGGAAATTGACTCCCTTCATTGGTTCGCTATCACTCTGCACCTTTCCAGAGACGTCATACCCCTTCACAATAAGAGGAGCTGAGGCAGGGGCGTTCTCATTTAACACTACCACACTGGTTGAGCTCTGCGAGAGAAAGAATCAACTAAACAAACAGAGCTTCCAAGAGCAGAGGTCATGCTGCACAAAACTGCTTTACTTTACCTTAAAACATCAAGTTAAAATAACCAGACATGTAACTACTTGTTGGCTAAAAAAAAGTCTGCTAGGGAGACAGAAGACATTTTAAGACTTTAATAAATTGAATGAAATACATCGGCCATTGTATCTGGAGTGGACTGTTTAAATCAGGCTCGTCTAAAGCTGTTCCTAGAGGGACAGCAAAATGCACAGAAACTCAAAATGCACAATCCTCTTGAAGAGTGAAATGTCATGAGGCTCCAAAAGCATCAAGACTAATCTTAGGATTGTTAGAAAAACAAATCTAGGATTAACAAATTCTAGGATTATGCAAAGTTTGGTGTAATCAACTTCTTGAGTACCTTCAGTGATCGGTAACAATAGTCCATGACACCCTTTGCAATGGTTTGTTAATGCATTTGTAAATAAAATGGTCAGCATGGTACAAGAGGATACGGTTTGGTTTTGGAAATATAAGTGAAAAAATTTCAATTAGATCTCCAAACCACTAAACGACACTATAATAATGCACACCAAACAACAGATTTCAATGCATAGCTCACAAATGATCTTGTCCAAATTTGTTTTCTTGAATAGCCAAACAACCTGAGGATTTTTGCCAACAAATAAATGGTAAATGACGAGGTTGAATTAAGGTCTGTTGCTTTTTCTAACTACAAAAAGTAAAATACAATACAAATATGACATGGAAGTATAGACACATCAACAAATGTCAAATAAAATTTAAATAATAGAGGAGTTCAATGGAGCAAATACTATTAAAGCATGTTGTCCAAGTACTGTCTTGTGTCTCATGACGTGACCCTCCCCCTTATAAACCCAGGGTTGGTTTATGAACTGCGAAAATGTAAATGGAGTTGTAAATGCACAAGTTGACTAATAAAAATGTGTGTTGCAAATTGCAAGAAACATATTTTTCTTTTTTTTTCTTCTTAAAATGTAATTTTATTTATATTATATCAAAAGTTTAGTTCTTTTTCTAAACTGCAAGACAAGCACTTGCTTCTGATATGGACCATTTTCATACAGTCGGTTATGTTTCTCCACAGCATAAGAGGATGCATATTATTTGTAGCATACTCGCAGACAGTGAATAAGAGTGTATGAAACAATGAAAACACACAGAGCTATGCCCTTCTCTTTCACATTTCCATACGAAAATCCATTCCAAACTATTTATTTCCTTCCCTACATTTGGGATTTAAAAAAAAAATTAGTTAATAAAATTATTTTCTATTTCATGTTGCATGGCTAATGACTTTGTTACACATCTTAAACGCTAAGTGTTTTGTGGGGAATTAACAAAAGCTTTCCCAGGGTTTGAATTGTTCTCCCATCTTCCCCATTTGAAAATCAATAACAGCCGATAGCAAATTTTACCCAAACAAGAAAAGGATCAATGTCTCGCTACAGTTGTAGGAAAAAAAATATAATAATAGTTTTCAAATCACCTGCTCGAGTGTCCATGTGGCATGAGAGGCACTGATGTCATAGTTTCCTGGAAGCACCTTGAGAAAAGTATACCTGCAAAATCAAAAACGACACTACTGAAATTGGTGTACTGCAACTTACAAAAACACAAGCAAACAGAAAAAAAAACATTGAGGCTAATTGTTTATTTGTAAACCACCAATATTAGTAGCTCAATCCAGGTTTTAGAAGCCTCTGGAGGCTGCGGCTTGGGAGGATCCTCCGAAGGCTGCATGAACACTTGGTAAATGGTCGGTCTAGCCTCTTCTTCTTCTGTTGTGTTTTGGAAGTTTGCTTATTGTGCATTAGCACCACCAGCTGGATCAGTAGTTGGGATCCCAAAATGAATGAATGAAATGTTTTTGTAGTAATAATAATAATAATAATAATAATAATAATGTGATTACAAGAGTGAATAAGTGATTCCTTTATATTAAATAATAACAATGCAAGTACACCCATGTACAGTTAAATAAAAAAAAAAAAACTTTAACTCTCTCCCTGTTAACATAAAATGCATTTGTGTAAAAAACTCTGTCTGCAATCTAAACAAAATTACCCTTTTAATAAATCATAAATGACTCCCTGACTAAAAAAACTATTCAAAACTGTGAGAGTTTCACAATAGTATCACTGTTGTTACATGGTCTCTGGAGATTTTTTAGAATATAACATTAATATTTCGAATAATAATATTCTAGAACTGAATTAAAAAAAAGTTCAGAACGGTCCACATCATCACTACGCTGGATGCACTAATGAGCATTATGTAACAAAAATCGGCCTGATTCATCCACCAGTCAGTCAATCTTTACAACTTTATATTGTACAGTCTTCTAAAGCATTATTTCAAGGCTCTAACAGAGTATTTAATTATAATAAATTAAACTCTTGATTCGCTACTGAAATGTATACATCTAGTTTATCTAAGGTTCACTAACCAATAAATGAAACCATTATCTACTCACTGTCCTCCAGCCTGAGTGAAGACTTTCTGAAGAACATCCTCTTCCCCTGCACGTCTCAAACTTATCTCAACACCCGCAGGACCAAACAGATGCCCTTTACTCAAGATCTAAAAGAGAAAAATGTGAACAAAGCTTTTATACTTAGGGAAAGAAAATTACACCACAAATGTTTCAGTTTCATTGTCCAAGCTTTTATACAGACACTTGTGTGTACCACGCGCTGAACACGACATGCTTTTAGGGATAACTTTGTGACATTAAAACATTTAACATACTGGAAAGCTTGTTGAAAGTTTCTTGCATTTCAAATGATGTCTTTTAAAATGCAACCAATTCAACAAATACAAATAGTGTTTCCAAAAACCAAACACCTTTTCAAATCTCAACATATGCACACGTTTTATTTAAATAATTGAACAAAGCACTGTTTAATGTTTATGCTCCCGGTCGCCAAGTATCTGTATAAGGGATAATATATCTCTGGGAGTAACCTTTCACCCTCTCTACAATCATTCTCAAAAACAGAAAGGATCTGTTAAACACATGTGGGATTGACATTTCAAAGCAATCTGAGCACTTTTAGACGCCCTTTTGAGTTGGAGAATGACATAACAAGACACTAACCTCAGCATGTGTAAATGTGAGGATAAACCTCACCCCAAAAGTTTATATAGCTAGGCATAAACCTTGTTTAAATAAAGTAATAAACTAGTTTGAAGAAGGTACAAGGTATTTTAAGGTCAAACACAAATATGGTGTAGTTTAACAGACATAACAACTGTCCTTTTCATAATTTCAGTCATGCACTACAACACAAATATTAGCTTTAACGCAAATGAACACAAACAAGATTATCAATATTCAAGGGTGCATTCGACTGTTTTAACATTGAATAAGAAAGGAATGGCAAGGCATGCACACAACCACCCGATGCAGACATTAAAATGGCATTAAGAAGAACTGATTATGTCTCCTCTTTTTTATATCATAGATTTAGGTGAATACACATTTTTCCTTATTTTCTCACTTTCTGAGGGTAAAAATATGCAAAATAACATGAAAAATGCAGATTTAAAGAAAAAAAATAAGCTATGAAAAACACCATCCTGAAGGAGCTTAGAAAGAACTGAATTCCCCCAAAATAGAAATCTCATTTAAAAATGAATGTACATAACGGTGATACCAGATGCGTATAGTTCAATAGCAGAATAATATTCATCTTTCTTGTGCCAAAATGAGTCATGAACTGAGAAACAAAATAAGTGCTTGATCTTTAGAACAAAAAAAGCACACTATAGACATGGCTCCGCCTTCACTCTTGATCACATCATCAGTCAAAGCGAAATGCAGCTAGCTACACGGGAGCTGAAATCAGTTTCTTAAGATGAACACAAGGATTAAAAGGAGATGCCATGTCCACTGTGTACAGAAAAACAACGTTCTATAAACCAGCATTATAAGTTCATTTTAAACAGGGAGCGAGCCACTGAATGGAAAAGCACATCTGTTAATTATCTCCAGTTTACCAAAGATTCATAATTTTCACTAGCTTTCATAAAAAGCATATTTGAGAAGCTGAGCTGCAACATACTGGAGTGTAATTCATTTATCAATGCAGTGTTGGTTGTTTTTGTCTATTATTAATAAGTGACCTATGGCACTCAGTTTTCCTGGGCTAAATGCTCACTTTCATATAATTCTGTTATATAATTCTGAATATTGTAATACCGGTCATTTATGAATGTACAGCATTATACCAACTTTAGATGTTTATATTTTATTTGCGTATTCATTAGAATAATTAACATTTAATGTAAAAAGAAGGATTAAACAAAGTAAAAAATCATTGATATTGAATAAAAAGCTAAATAGATCCATTCACATTATGGGAAAAAAACTTGTCCCACAATGGGGAAAGTTCATTTTAATAGCTTTAAGAGTCAAAAATAGAAATAAAATGAAGACACAAACCAAAGCATTTCTTTCTCACACCATTCATTATCTTATGCTGCTTCTAAAATTATCTTTATTTGTTTCTTACATTTTGAAATGTTGCCAGATTTTTTAAGAATTGTTAGATTATCACCCTCCAAATATCTAGTTTCATAACTGTGTATTTCCCTGGGATATTACTTTTGATGAACTAAAACGAGTGGTAAACCAACAATTATTAATGCTGCTGTCAAGATATGTTCACATTCAACTTTCTTTTTGTCTGTAATGCAGCTGATTATTTATTTTTTTTCTATTGAATTAGAACAAAACATGTAAACAATGCTTGGAGAGCAGTGTGTAATTTGTAACAGAATCAGAAAACAAGTTGGCTATTTCAAAAGCTGAAGTGATTTTCTTATTTTATTTATTAGTTAGAATATTTGTAACTCATTATTTTAACTAGTTGAAAAAGCAGAATAATCGCTCAAAGGCTGCTGATAAATCATTGAAATAATCGATGACTAATCGAATAATTGGTCTAATAATCGATAGATTAATCGATTACCAAAATAATCGTTTGTTGCAGCCCTAGTTCATATGTGATCAATCATGTGGTTCAGCCAAGGACAGAGTGTTTACTAGAGATCTATCTTTTCTTTATTTTGTGCTTTTGTGTTTTCTCTGTGTGACACTAAAAAGTGTGGTTATTCGTCTATTTCACACAACACAATTTTAAGAATGAAAGAGAGGCTTTGGTGGGAAGAAATAAACCCAGAAATAGTATGAAGAAAATCAAGAGTAATTATCTGAAAAACAATGTAGTATATTTCAAATTGCTTTCTACACAGTGGTATAACCTCCAATAAAACAATGAGTTCAAGTTCAAGTTCGTTTAATTTATATAGCGCTTTTCACAACAGACATTGTCTCAAAGCAGCTTTACAGTAAACCAACAAGTTTAAACTCAACAAAGTGAAAAAAAATTAATTAAGTTCAATATTTTAAGCCTAACTTCCAACATAAATTGTTAAGTATCTTGCCAATAGTTCCAGGCTTGTTAACAATGCAATGGTTGTTCACCTCTACTTCTCACCGGAGCCTCACTTTTGTTCTTAAAAGAGCCGTTGCATGAAATAGCCCCTTTCCTGAACCTGAAAGAATGATTTATTAGCAGATTAAATTTATTTTAAGTAAATATTGAAAGAAGTGAAAAGCTTTTATTCACGCATTATTACATGTTGTGAAACTTGTTATGCGTCAACAAATTAATAGATTTTTTTTTTAGCCTGAAACATAAAAATACACGCAACAACTGCAGCACTGTGAATACCTCGTGTCTGCACTTTGCACAAGATAAAGTTCATTAAATGAAGGGTGGTGACAGCAGTTGAAAAGCTCAAATCTACTGAATGATCATGGGTAAAAACGACAATGACAAGCTATTGTTTCCTCAATCTACTGAAATTTTAAAGCATTTGAAAACCAAATATGAACTCACAGTTCCCAGGACTGAAAAGCCAGTAAAAACAAAGTTGATGTCTTGCTCTTTGGTGCAGATGTCCGTAATCCCATCCACATGTAGATCCACAGTTGTAGGCTCTGCTCACGGATAAAAATAACATTTTCATGACTGATGCTAAACATGTTTATCTGAACTGACTTCAAAAGTACATAAATACTTGGAATGAGCTATTCGTGATTCTGTGGTCATTATATCCATGCACAAGAATAGTTCTTACCAAAGCTCCATCCTGACGGTGGATCAATCACTATAGTAAAATCCCCCTGTAAATAAAAGAACCTCTAATCAAACACATTTTTGATAAGATACACTGTTACACAAGCTGTACATTCAGTAGTAAAATTATTCATTTTAATTATATTTGTTTCTTATTTAGAACAAGAGAAACCTGATCCCTCGATGCCAAAGGTCATAAAATTGTGTAATTCCATTAGCTTCCATTAGGAAATTTTTGCTCTAGAACTTTTGTAACGTTCCTGTTCATTTATGAACACAGTGTTGAAGATGGCATGAACTTTTTAAAGGTAGAACAGATTTGTTCCTTTAAAGCTAGATGTTTTAAACTGTACACAGAAATGTTTTCTCTCAGTACAGTAGTACGGTGCTTTCCGAAGAGTGATCAGTTCATGATTGAACAGATACAAATCAAGGAAAAATGATCAAACCCCTACGAAATTGCATTTTGATGTTTCCCAAGTGTTGTTTAACAAAAAGACGATTTTTTTAGCTCAACATTATTTTAATTTATTGTCAATCATGTCAAATCATTGTCAAAATGATTATCCCTCTGATGTTGATAATGAATGCTTTACAACAGGCTTTTCTGTCAACAAGGAATAACTTCACAAACTCTGGACTTTAGTGAGCCCCACATATTGGATTGGAGACAGGTTCACTCACTTTCAGCATTTCTTCAGCAGAAGTGAGGTCTTTTTCAAGCTGGAAGCAGACTGTTTAAGGTTGTCTTTCAAAATCTTCTTCTTTTCATGTCATCTTTAACCCAGAACCAAATGCACAGAAACAGCTCCACACCACATGTTCCTTTATCCAAACATCTTTATAGCCAAAATGCTCTAGTTTTGCCTCAAGTGACCATGGGATACTTTTCCGGTAAGCATTACTTCCTTCATTGTAGCATGGATGTGTGGAGTCTTTCTTGGTTGGTAACCTCAGAGCATCTCCATTGAAGCAAAAATTTTAGACCTTCACTAGTGTTGTGGGAGTTATTCTTGGGGTCTTTAGAAACCTCTCTCACTAATTTTATTTCCAAAGTTGATGAAATGTTTCTTTTCCTGCTCTACACGTTGTCTTGTCCACTGTGCTGGTCGCTTTAAACTTCTTGATCATGCTTCTCACTGCAGTTCTTGGCCCTTGAATTTATGAGTGTTATTCTCTTAAATCCAAACTAATCTCTTTTGTCTTTTTTAAGATGACAGTACAGAATACACTAGTTGCTTAACAAGATACTAATCCTCAGCTTATGGTGTGATAGAAATGCTTAGCCAAGTTAATTAGATTAAACAGGCAAATCAGGTTAAATGGTCATTGGACAATGTTTTGTAATATAACTTGAGGGGGCTGACAATATGAACCTTAGCAGTTTGTATCTTTTTATTATTTAAATAACTGAAAGACATTATCCCCAGAAAATAAAATAAAACATTGGCAAATGTTTAAAAAAAGTGATTTAAAAAGTGATCACAAAAATATGTGATACTTAGCATCATACATGGACTACAGTCATGTAGTCTGAACTCTGTGTAAACATTTCTAATATCTATTTTTGTGTTGCATCAAATAAAATATATTGCAAATACTGTTAATCTGCCACTGAAATTTCACGCACCCCTGCACTTCAGGGAGGGCAGTCAAATACTGCTATAATAAAATATATTTTATATATTTTAAAAGCGTGCAGCATTATTTTTCATTAATGTGACTGTATCGTTGTCAGACTTTAAAATGCAATTCAGATATGATATTGGGAGTTCATATGCAACAACATTGGATGACTATAGAAATGACCTGGACAAAAAAACTGGAAAAGCAATAATGAAGATTAAAGGGGCTTGCAGTAAGTACCTTATCATAAAGGGGGATCATGAAGTACCCATTGATGGGTGCACAGTCTGTCTGATATTTCAGAGAGCCTTGCTTCGTATAGAGTTTGATCTGCAAAGAACAAATAGAAAGGGTTAGCTTTTAGACTTCTTTTGCAGCATGCAGAGCATGAAACGTCTTCACAAAATGAACATTGCATAGTTAATTTGTTTTAAATTAAATTGAAATTAAACACAAAAAAACAATGTAGAATTATTTTATTAATAATAATGATTGGACGAGTGTCACTTAAATGCATCCTAGATGACACTGCAAACCCGTTGTCCACATGTGCACAAATACCCTTGGTCAACTCTCTTTAAAATAGTTGATTTGATCACTTTCTGTGAGTTTAAGGCTGGCATTAACATTTAATATGGAGGGTATATGTCTGATTTGGAGGTCTATTACAATACTTTATTCGTGATTTTGTTGTAAACATATGTTAACAGTACTTCAAAAACCAGAAAGAACCAGTAAAGAACCAAAAAGAGTTCTTTAGAATAAAAAGGTGCCTATAGCACCTTCAGATCTGCAAAGAAGCAGTGAAGAACCACAGTAGAACCTTTTTTAAGAGTGTAGATGACAGGATCTGTTTTTTGCTCATCAAAAACCACATTCAAAACTCTTCCAAATACGCCATGGTTTCAAGTAGCCACACAAGTAACTATTATATCTACAGTTTTACAGCCAACTTGTCAATGAAATTGGCTGATAATTGTTTAGTCCTTTTCTGGTCTATGAATGGGAATGGCCACCACACAGCCACAGGAAAAAGAACATTTAACATTGAGAAGGTGCTTTATTTTTACAATTCTAACATATCTGCAAAAATATTGGTCATAACAATAATTAACAGCGCCACATGACTTCATGTTTTTTGTTATTGAAATTCACTGTATTTTTAATTTATTTTAACAATTCTTGCTTAAATGCATCTCCTAAAAATTGTTTGTTGTAGGGCATGGTTCAATAAACTGGCCACCAAGAGATGATGGTGCCAGGTGTGCGAGATCCCTTTGATCGCTGCTTGCAGCTTTAATTTCAATATACACTTGTTTTAGTAGAGCTCTAGTGTTGTAAGGTCTGTAATATTTTAAACCTCATTCTTTATCAGATTATATTGTTAGACTCATAGTAGAGATGAACTTTTGTAATGAGCATGTCTACAGTTTTTGAATATGTTCGCCTCATGGATGCCAGGAACGAAACAACCCTTTCATTTGGCTTGAAGGGTAAGTTGAAGCAGCTAAATATTTTATTAAATGTATAATTCGTTTAAATGCACATATTTGTATTTTAATGTATGCCACATTCTCTAAAGTGTAATAAAAACGTGATGACACTGCCTTCTTATCAGAGATTTTCACTCTCGGGATTATTCTTTCATATGAAACGGAACAGAACTAATATGTTTAGCTTATACAACATTAAGAGAAAGGGCTGGAAAAGTTAATAATCAGAACATTTCAGAACAGATCCTTTGCTCTCGGAGCTGCATATGGCGAGACTTATATCCTAGCTTAAATGAACTTCCGGGAGGACATGCGCTAGCTTTTTCACTCAACGGCACTAATAACCATGACATCTTACCTCAATGGCAGAATAATTTATTTCCACATCCGACTTCACAAACCCCCCGCACCCAACCAATATATCATCAGTGCCATTCACAAGTGTAAAAAATAAAAAGCACTGAGTGAGCAGCACCAATTCCTTAATTCCTTCCATCATGCTGAAGTGCTGAACTGGTGTAGCGTAATGACGTAGAGTGAAGCGTACGATTTGGCTTTGATGACTTCAGCCAATCAATTGAACGGGAGTCGAAGATTGGAGGAGGGGTTGGCTTTAGTCCATGTTCATTGGTCGGCCACAGCCAGTATCTCTATATTCAGAGATTTCATTGGTTATCTTTTGCAGTAAGGTAATAAAAATAAATACGAGTGTTTTTTTTTTTTTTTCTTTTGCTGTTGTTTTTAATTAAACGAACAACTGTTGCAAACCGGTTAAACAACAGCAGTAACAAAGCTTACAAAACAAATATCTATATATTGTTTATTTATAGATAATATTGTAATAACCGAACTGAATGCAACTGTATAAAACGGATTAATACTTATAATCATTTACTTATACACTCTTAATACAACACTGCCTTTTCTTGAGACAACCATTTGCAGTCTATGCCCTATTCAGATGCAAATACTCAATCAGGGCCAGGTCAAGGGTTTAGACGGCCCTCACTTTAATTATGTTACTTGTATTATGTTAGGATTGTCAAAACGCCACCATAACTATTTTTGTTTATGTGTCATTTCAGTAAAAATATAAAAATAAGACTCCATGTTTGTACAAATTACAGCCTCCACCACATCTCCCGATTCTCTTGACACTACACTGACTTGAATTGATTCACATCCAGGGTGAACTGAGCAACTTGTGACAGTTGTAGACGTCATGTTATCACTAGAGTGAAGGCACCGCCAGCATTCAAAAGTGAGCAAAAAATCAGTTAGAAAGCAGAGAAACTGAAAAGTGGTCTGCAGAACCACTTCTTTATTTAGGGTGTATTGCTTAGTTTCAGTAATTTCCACCTGTTTTCTATTCTATTTCCATACCACCTTGTGAAATTGGTTATCAATCAAAGATGCTTCCTAAGTGGCCACTTTGAAAGAAGTTTTACTGACTTGGATGTCCATTGTTTTGTTTATATGTTCCTTTTATCATTTCTTTTGGCAAAAAAAGACAGACTGAGAGGATAGCCTCTCAAAACGATGACCATCCATGCCTTTCCCTCCAATCAGACTTGTGAAAGAGTGTAAAGAGCAATTTGCAATTTGGGGGAATGTTTGCAGAAAACCAGGAACTGCTCATCACCTACCCAACATCATCCTTGCAGTGAAGCATGACGGTTTCAACATCAGCCTGTAAAGATATCCTTTAGCAGAATGAACTGGAGATTAGGCTGGATCAAGGAACAGATGAATGCAACAATGTATGGGTAAACTATTTTGTTTGCTGTTGTTTTGTGTTTAAAATTTTAGAAATTAGAAATGTGTATTGCTGTAAAAATAAACAGGAATCAAGAGAAGTGTTAAAAGTGAAGGCACAAATCATGCCACATTAACTGTTATTCTATTTATCTATTTTATTTAGAATTTGCTCACAACACATAAAATTGTAGTAATAACGCATTAATTGAATAAAACAATGGCTGATCACTAAATCTGTTATTTAAAACCAATTCAGGTTACATGCAACATATGAATAAAAAAATAAACATCATAAAAGCAACAGACCAAAGTTATGCTAACTTTCTGAAGAGAAAGTTATAGTCCAACATTCACCTGCACTGAAATCAGAGAAAACAATCTGATTGAGCTGTACAGTATAAACACATGGAAAGGCTATATAGTTATGTAGAGATTGAATCGAATACAAAGATATATATTTTTACTTTAAATGCATAAAACAGTGATTGACCAGGGTTCTGATAAACTATGTGATGGTCTACGGTTGAAAAAATAAATTGTTTCTATTTCTGAATTCACTCCTGTGAGAAATTTCAGTTTAAATATTTAAAAATGTACAGTTTTTACCATTACAATTCGCATTGTTTTCGTCAAAATTGCAGTATTTCACATTTACCACTTCGACACTAAGAAGAGACATGCAATGAGGCCTCACCTTGAATTGCCCAATGACTGCGAGATAAGGTCAGTATTAAAATGTTCAACCATTTGTACTATATGTGCTAAATTTGCATAGTTTAGCTGATGTATATGATGTATCATGTTTTTTATCGAACATGAGTGTGACATGTTTGACAAAGAGAAACTAGGTGAGACATGCAGCTCTCATGCCTCATTCTTGGGGGCGCTTGTGATCCATGAGATTATACCGTCTCAGCTAAATAAGAACAGAATTAATGGGTGTTAATGGCAGAGATCTCCATTGTGACATTTTAGATAGGTGTGACATGTTGGATAGGTGTCGTTGGTTATTAAAGTGGTAGATTTTTATGTGACAAGCTTCATAAAGTCCCTGTTGCTTCCAGACAATTCTTGACTGGTTCTGTCTCTTTGGATTTTCCTTATGACACTTAAAGAGCCTGTGTATGTGTACAATAATCTTCAGAAATCAGAAACAGATTAAATTTTTCACCTGACCTAACTTTTGTAATGACATATATGTTTCCATTCATGCAGCAATGTAGCTGTTTTCAATGCAAAGTATGATGAAGGAGCTGCTGCAGACTCGGGGGAGCTGCTGAAGTAGGTGGCCACCTTGGAGAGAAGAAGCCATGCCTGTGGCACCACTGGTTCCTGTTCGCCATGCTTGACAAATGCTGTCCGTCTGCCTGAACCCATGAGGACTTGAACCATGCCAAACCATCTTCTCTGGCCTATCCAAAGGGTGATGTAGAAATGAAAACAAGGTTTAGGAATGGAAATATAAGCACAGGTCAGATTCAAAAAATCACTTCTTGCAAAGGGCCCATGAAACCACTTTAGTTGACCACCCCGCTTTTTTATAAGTAGCAGGTGGGATGTAAGCACAATTTTTGTGATGCTGAGGAATCAAATGGGTTTCATTGGTAACCAAGACATTCCCTTCCAACTGGTCAGGAAGGCCTGAACCAAACACTAGGTTAGCTGCTAAAATCTGTTCTATCTGCTCCAGGTCCCTAGTCTTTTCTATCTGAAAAATTAACTTGTTTTTGTTAAATTACAAAATCAGAACCTGGACCTATTTGAAGTATAGGCACACAGAGACCCGGAGATACAACGTCAACAGTATATAGCATGATGTCACTTAATGAATATTTATAGCCAATGCTATTGCCAATTACTAACAGAAGAGGTGGCAAATTGGAAAGAGAGCAGATGCAAGTTGGACCCTGTGAAATATGATATTTCTTAGCAAATCGCAAAGTTGATTTTGATGACAAAGCATTGGCTTTTTTTACCCAATGTGGTTGTCATTCTGCCATCACAAAACATTCACTCAGTGATCAATAAATGGTTGCCCACAGGCAAGTTAAAGACCCCCTTGGACCAATGTTCAGCTTTCTCACATGTACTTTCTATTAAGGGGCCTTTCATACTGGAAACGTATCGTCTGTTCTAAGGATTCCCTCATAAATCCCCCGCAGTTTTTATGTTCACAAGGTGGGTGTGGGTTTGTCGTACAGTAATTGTGTCAAATCAGAAACTCTGGCAACTTTAACCAGTCCCACTCTTTCTTGCCCACTCCTGCTTGAATTGTTTCCAAACCACCTCTACAAGTGTTCTCAGTAACGGGAAACGGGAATCGAAAAGTTGCTTTCACAGTTGTGAAAATAGCCATTCCAGGGGCCAACTATGTTCAGAAACAGATCCCAGACTCCCGTGGCCGTCATTCTCAGTATTCGAATTTCAGAAGAACATTATAATACAAAACATTATAATGCTAAAACTCTGATAAACTTATTCTAATATAAATATATTTATTTCTTGCTATTTTTATGTCCATCAGCAGTTAAACTGTTGTGAATCAGCTCTCTCTCTCTGTCAGAATCATAATACGCAGTAGCAAGTATAACACAGCTAGAGTAATAAGAGTAACTAATGCATATTTAACGGAGAAATTAAACTCTGGAAATGAACACTTTTGACAATTAAAGAATAGCAGCTGTGTGTTCATCTTCACTAAAACTAGCATTTCAGAGATCATTCAGTGTGGAGTACTGCATTTATTCACATCTGACATGCTCCGCTACCTTCGATACCTTATATTTGAATTGCTGGTTTTATATGTATCAAAGGGTATTCATACATTGTGTAAAATACTAGAACACACACTACCAAAGAACACATACGCAATGAGTTCTGACTGATGGCAGTGTTTAGGTGCGGAATAACAAAAAAACTATAATTCGTTTTAATGATTGAAATCGAATATTGAATAGTTCCAAGACCTAGAGATTTATGCGCCATTTTAGGTAGCACCTATTTTTTGCATAATAAGGTGTAGATCGCCATACCATTCATCATTTTGTAGAACATCTCGACCATCAAAGGAATAGATTGGCACATTATTATTCATCCTGCCATCAGAGTCATTAAAGATAGACTCCCAGCTGCTAAACAACTCCTCGTCCTGAGGAAGAGAATGTTCAGCAGGTTAATTGCAGCACATCGACAAGCATCAGACAAAGTTGCAGCATGTTGACAACACTTACTTGAAGATTGACTATTGGCAGCATCTCCCGGTCATTCTTCCGAACAATACTGTGTAGGTCCTGCAGGTGGGAGGACAGGAATGCCCTGAATGTTCCCTTGAGGCCAATGCTGCGGGCCTGTGAGAAACACTGCTGGTCTGCACCGCGGATGCCCTCCATGCCACCCTGCTGCGGGGAGTTCAGGGCTATCAGATGCAGCTGTAGGGGGAAAAACACATCACAAATATATATATATTATTAAAAACCAGTTAATTAAAAACTTTTGAAAACTAGATTTTTTTTACCATCCCCTCTTGTTTAATATCAATTTCTAGCTGATTGAGAATGCTCTTGATTTAAGCAAACAACTTAGTTTTACTAGTTTCATGCTTTCAGTTTCAGAAGATTCATCCTTTTCCCTTTTCTGTAATTTTCTTTTAAGTTGCTTTAAAATGATCTGTATTGTATAAAGCTCTAAATATATTTTTAAAAATCAAGTAGATACGTAATGAACATTGTAATAATCTACAGTTGTAGATATATGTAATTGGAATTATATTTAAGCACAAATCTAATTGTTCATTACTAGTGAAAAAAAATTAGCATTCCCCCTGATGAAAATATATTAAGATACTTTTGATTACAATTGTGTCGTCATTTTATTTTAACAATATTTTAACAGATTTCTAGACTAATATTCATCAAGCTGGTCAAACAAACACTCTAGATACCTGTAACCCCTTAACACCCACCCCTCTTTTTGAACATAGGTCAGAAAAATAAAATGGCTCTAACTCTCACATTTTATGGGTTAACATATTGGCCTTGGTGTCATTTAAAAGGTAACCTTTGCTTGTTTATCAGGAAAAGTAAGGAACTGAATACCTTAAACAAAACTAAAGTTATAGATTCACAAACTTTGTAGAAATAGTACAAATTATCCTCGCCTAATTTTTTTGGATGATTTTTTAAATAAGTGAATGCTTGAGTCCCTGGTGGACCTTTTTTTACTATTTAGTGGCCAGGGCTTGTTTACTGGCTTGATGATTGGCCAAAAAGGTCTCAAAATGTTCAGGAGACTCTACTGAATCGAATGATATAGTTTTTGCCAGGTCTTCTCTATAAAAATGGCCGGCAAAACAACTAGAAAAATCACAGACGTTTTTCTTTTGATGCAAACGAAAAGTGAATAGTTGTGCTTTTATGTCTTTTTCTCGTGGTAAACATGTTTTTGGAGTACCAGCTTGGATGCATTTTGTTCGTTGGACTGTTACAAATGGTATAAGTACAATGGTATAAGACACTTGATGATTCAGTGGCTGTGTACCTGTAGAGACATCATAAAAGGTAGCCATTTTGCTTTGTTAGGACTCTTTACACAAATTGACTAACTGTTGTCGCAGTGGTGTGTTGAACAAATGATATATAGTTTGTCAAACTATTAGGTCAAGATGAAATTTTGATCAGTAAGAAAGGAGTATTAAATGTTAAAATGGGTTGCCATACAATGGAGCTATTTATAAGAGCTTCCTTAACAAGATTCTTGGTTTAAAATTCCTTAAGCCCCATAAACTAACTTTGTTTTGTAATTGAAAATTGTCTCCAGGACAAAACACTTGCTTTTTCTCGCTGTCATTTCAAAGGAATGCCATATAGGGCTCTGCCGCTTTCTTTTAACTTTACAATGGTGTGATGACATGTGTGACAAGTCGACTTTGAACAAGAGATAGAAATGGTTCCATGAACCACTTGATTCCTCCTCCATGATCAACCATTTTTTTTTAGATTTGAATCTGTCACACTTCCACATTTACTTCCCAGGTGATGCCATTAAACCGTTGCAAACTTCATACTAAATTATCTCCGTTTAATGAGGTTGAATTCGCAAAACATTCGAAAACCAGATTTGCCTGTTTACGACTTATTGACACTATGAATGAGGAACAGTGTTGGGAGTAATGAGTTACAAAAGTAAAGTAACAGTAACATATTACTTTGTCCTGTAATGCAGTAGTGCAAGGCATTACTACAAATCTGGTAGTTAGCTGCTGGATGGATTCTGCTTGAGTTCCGTTAGCTTCACAAATTTTAATAATCAACATAAATAAATCTCTTTGAAGCAAACTGCTAAAATGCATTTTGATTTTGCAGATTTGGTTGTTTTATTTGTTTTTTTTTTTCATGTTGAAACCGCAGCTATGGCTACCTACTGCTCCAGGTGTGTGTTCACGGTGTGTTTGTTCACTGCTGTGTGTGCACTTGGATGGGTGAAATACAGAGCACAAATTCCTCATGGGGTCACTCCATACCTGGTCACTTTCACTTCACTTTAACTTATTTTGGTATTTGTGTGTTCAAAGATAGAAGCTAAAAAACACCACCAATAAGTTGAATATATAAGTTGAATATATTCCACCAATAAGGTGGAAATAATATAAACAATAAACTACAAATAAATTAAAGATAATAAATCAGAAATTCACATTAATCCTTCAACTATAACCAGACTATGTATTTATTTTTACATCATATATTTATATAATATAATTATTGTTACTATATTCTTTAATATAATATATTAAACATATTAAACCTAAATTAGATTTATACTGAGAAAGCTATATTCACTTGCTCACTTTGTGCAGTACAGTTCTCTGTTGTGAACTACTTGAATTTACAGAAAATAAAAAAATGGCAACAATAAGAAAATGAAAATTTAGCATCTTTTCATAGCATTAGAGTTAGTTTACTGCTGTGTCTAATATATACCCAAGCTATTCACAGATAATCACTTTACCTCTTATATCACTTAGATCATTGGTGATTCTGGCTTCAGTCTTTCTTATATTGCAGTCACGTTGCCAATTATATCACTTTACACTGGATTTTAAATGCTCTGCAGTACATTTTGTCATTTTAGAATGTTAAGTTGTAATTCTGTTGTTATTTTGGTGAAAGTAACTCAAAAGTAATACGAGTAGTGTAAAAATTCTGGATTCTATCTACAATTCTGAGATAGTAATATTGTACGGGATTACTTTTAAATCACAGTAACAAGTAATCGGTAATGTATTACAGATTGGAAGTAACTTGCACAACACTGATGAGAAATGATTCCGATCTCAATATTTCTGGATGCATGTGTTTTTTTCCCTGTTAAGATCAAATCTGATCTGAGTCTCATATGAACAAAACGACTGGCAGTGTAAACAGGGCCTTAGTTTTATCTGCACCTAAATTATTCTCCTTATTTATCGTTTTTCTCAATGTTACAGACAGAGTAAAAACCTATACTGGAAAGAAGTGGCACACCTTTCCACCATGAGATTCATGTTTAACATTTTGTAACATTTTTGTATAGGACTTTCTATCTTAATATTTTGCATTTTAAATTACTTTCTTTGGATATGGATATGGTCTGAAGGATATGACTGCTAAAAGTCATTTAAAATATCATTATGGAGTCCGCACTAAACAGTTTCTCAGACAACAAAGAACCACTTACCGCCTGGCCCGAGGTGTGTGTGTGTGCAGGCACCCTGGGCTCTTGAACAGCAGGTCTGTGCTGGTATGAGTGTTCAAATCTGTGGTCAGGAAGCTTTTTGGAATTGGGATGGGGATGAAAAAAAGGGAAGCCTGTTTGCAGGTCCCCAGCATCCCTGTCAGAGGAGGGGCCGTATGAATCCTGCTGTCTGGGATCACGTGTGTCAGGGTACGGATTCTCAGCATGTGAAGGATGGTTTACGGACTCCGGCTCCATCTGGCTAATCTAAAAAACAAACAGATGTTCATGATTCTGCCTTACAATAATAATAGCAGATAAAAATAGCATTATTTGAAGCCACATTTCAGACAAGAACAAGAAGTGTGATTGACACATCTCCACTACACAATGAACCTGTTTTAACTGTTTTCTTCCATGAAAATTCTTCTATTTATAATAAAAAACCTACCAGACCACGGGGAAAAGGAGCATATTCTCCAAGCTGAAAGAAACAAACATAATCATAGTGTAGAATAATGTTTCTAACTTTACAAGACAGCTTCTAGAGCAGGTCTATAAGTATTTGTAAAAGAAAAATATTTTAAATCCTATTTTTGATTGATCTTTGAAACGGAACAGGAAGTACATCACAAACAGGAAGTGACAAGGTCAAATATAAAGTGCAACGTTGAGGTATTCTCCATTGATCCAGCTTGCAGCGCTGCTTGTCTTGTTTGATTTCTCTCCTTCTGCCCCCCACCCCCCTCCCTTCCTTCTTTCTCTCATGCTGGGCTGTGTGTTTTAACCTAGCCATGTCTGCATGTTTAAGTTAAATAAAGTTCATGTTTCTGTTGACTATTCAGCTAATAAACACTGCTTATATTTCATTTTTACCCCGCATTATTTGGTTTCATAATTTTATTATAGTTACAAAATGTCAGAGCAATGTGTTAAATTAGTACAAAGAATGAAGAAACAGAAATTACCATAATTTTAACGACTCCGTCAAACACCCTCATATATAGTTCCCTTTTGTCTTTTACAAAGATTAATGTGCCCTCTGGACTCCTGAGTGCAGTTGCAGTCATGTGGTCAATTGACCTCAAAACAATCACCTGCAAAAATCAGAGCAAATATACAAAACAAATGATATTCAATGAAATATGTACTGACCCTTGCAGAAAAATCAAATGTTTAAGATTTGGAAAATATGAGCAATTAGTTTAAAATGAAAACAAAAGCGAGAATTATTTCAACAAGCCAGCTGCAAATGATGTTCACAGACTAAAAAATTCATTAGACAACTCACCCAATTTGAGTGCAAAGGAGGTCCAGGAGGTCCAGGGGGGCCAGGTGGCCCAGGAATATGAACAACTATAAGAACAATATGTAAAATTACAACCTAATAATGTCAGTTCAGCTGTGCACGTCTACTGAATCTGTAAAACTATTTCCGATTGACAATCTGTGGTTCACTCAAAAATAAATCAAGTTCTTTGGTGACATTTAACACTAATCTATTTAGAACCACCCATCAAAGGTGCAATGGAACTCTAACATTCAAAAATGCTATTTAGATCCAACCACCAAATGTATTAAATAACTTTAGCATGATATATATGACTATAAATATGACCAGCATCTGTATATAGCCAAAAACAAAGAACTACTTTAGAACCACAAGTACCAAAAAGGCCATAACAGTTTCTTCATGCTAACAAAGTGCTATAACAGTACCTCAAAAACCATAAAGAACCAGTGAAGAACCAAAATAATAATAATCTTAAGGGGTTCTTTGGAGCAAAAAGGGGCTATATAGCGTCTTAAAATCTACGAAGAACCACTGAAAAACCTTTTATTAAGCGTGATGATTAACACCAATTTCAAACTAGAAAAAATACCTGACCAGCCACCCTCTTGGATGTTTAAAACTAGGTAAAATAAGGTTTTAGGTATTTAAAAGATTGCATAAACTATTATTTTGAATAGAAAGGAGAATAATTGTTTTTTAGAAATAATTAACTACAACATAAACATTTCGGCAGCAGGGTGGTGCTGTGGGTAGCGCTGTGGCCTTTTAGTTAGAAGGTTGTCGGTTCAAAGCTTGCTGGTGACCATCCTGGAAGGAGTTTGCATGTCTAAATTCCTCTAAGGTGTGAATGTGTGAGTTGCTTTGCGATGGACTGGCGACCTGTCTAGGATGTACCCCCGTCTCTCGATTTGAGCTGGAGAGACCCCTGTGACCCCGAAAGGAATAAGCATGTTGGAAAATGAACGAATGAATAAACAGTTCGAACTACTTCAAAGACAAATTCAACTAGAAAAGAAGGAAAAGATAGACAGGAACAAAACTGTGCTAGGAAATGAAAACTCACAGCTCAAATCAACATTCGACAAATTAAACAGAAATCTTACATGATAAAAAATCATAATCCAGCACTGGTCAGAGAACAGAAAGCCACATTTCAAATGACAAGAATCAAAGGGAAATATGGACAACACCAGCAATTTATAAAAAAAAAAAATGAAACAAATGAAAAAGATCTCATGAATGAAAATTTTCTCTTGATAGACCCAGAAATACAAAAGGTACAGAGATTAAACGAAAACAGAAGACCAACCAAGAAATTTCAGAAGAAGTCACAGAACACTTAACCGATCAAATGAATGCTCCACTCATGAGAATGCAACAAAACAGCACAGGAACGCAGACTTTGATTGAAAAATAAACCAGCCAGGAATAAATTACAGAAACTTTTTTGGTTAACTGTAAACCACATTCCCTGAAGACGTGAATAGAGACGTATGTATAATCATGTAATAAAGCATGAAGTATAAAGCACTTCATTGTGTAGTGCGTAATTAGCACCCCCCCCCCCACACACACACTGGGTATAAAGCCCAGGTGGCAAACATATACTCTTCCTGTAAAACTAAGGAAAAATATGCAGTTTTTAATGTATTCGGTTGCAGAGGGTGGTGTTTCGAGAATATTCATTAGGTGGGCGTGGTTATCTCAGACCTAGTCTGAGCCACAGATGTCACACCCACAGATCTTCCCTGAAGGTCTGAATACTCAAGACTATTCTTCACCCAAGCCTTTGGGCATTTCTGAGGCTAACACTAGTGATCACTTCCCTTAAGGAACACTTAAATCAAAAGACCAACATACTTCAGACAAGACAGCGTCTGTTTTTGAAGCGAATTGGTAAAAAGGCTTTCAATTCTAAAGAGACTCTACAGAGCGTTGAGGTTTTTGCAATTCTTCAGCACTCTGAATTTGTGGCTGTGTGTGAATTTCTCACTTTGCGATGGGTCGTATAACTCTGGTGACGATGATCCTGGTGGTCCAGGTGGTCCTCGGGGCCCTGGTGGTCCAGGTCTGCCCTCATTCCCAACTCCTGGAGCTCCGCGTGGCCCTGGGGGGCCCGGAGGACCCCTGATAGATTCTCCTCTTGGTCCCTATAAAAATATACTCAGATAAACCAATTTTAAAAGAATAACAAAATCTATTGTCAGGATCTTTAAAGCATGACTTGATGCTGTTACCGGAGGTCCAGGTCTGCCTGATGGGGCTTGTCCTCCCCCAAAGCTTGGTTCATAAAAAGCTCCTCCAGGTTCTCCCTTCTCTCCTTTAAGACCAGACTCCCCTTTCATCTCATGCTGAAGAATTTACATAAACTAGTTAGCTTTATGCAAATATAACAAAAAAATTATTTGTAGAACTGGAAGTTCAGCATTGTACCTTAAATGCATAGATGTCAAGGGTAGTGCTGAGACCTATGACAAATGATGAAAATATCTTTTGTATTTTGGGGTCAATAAAAAGATTATTCAAGAATCTATATGCAGTAATGCAGTAAATCATACCTGGCAAGCCAGGGATGCCAGGTGCTCCTCTTTCTCCTTTGTCCCCTTTGACACCTGATTAAATAATATCTGAGATATACACTCACTGGCCACTTTATTAGGTAAACCAGTCCAACTGCTCATTAATGCATTTCTAATCAGCCAATTATATGGCGGCAACTCAATGCATTTAGGCATGTAGACATGGTCAAGATAATCTGCTGTGGGTCAAGCCGAGCATCAAAATAGGGAATTAAGGTGATTTAAGTGACTGAACGCGGCATAGTTGTTCTGCTGTGATTTTCACATGCAAGCATCTCTAGTCTAGGGTTAACAGAGAACGAAAAAGTTCGAGCCAACAGTAACTCAAATAACCAGTCATTCCATCTCTGAACTATGTTTGTCTCCTATATGGTATATTTAACTCAAATTTCTTATCCCGACAACCAATGATTTCTAAAGAATGATGAAAACATACAGAAGTGCAAAACTTCTGCATACCCACTGTAGGTCGCAATATTTCCAGTATTTCAATATTTTAATTGTTGATCAATTAAAACTAGATCGATGAGGTTAGACAATGAGAAACTCACCCTGGGTAAATCTGCTGGGAAAACTATCAACATTGGATACCTTAAGGTAGATAACATTAAATATTATTATTGGTAGTTCTTATTTTGAACATTTTGACATTAAAAAGTTTAGTTTTTACTCACGTGAAAACCTCCATGTCCAGGTGGACCAGGTGGCCCTGGTGGCCCTGGGGGACCAGGGGGTCCCTGAAATTTATTTCAATGCGTTATATTGCATCTTGTATGCTATGTGTGTTTCATCAAAATGTACAATCAATTTTAACAGTTCCTTACCCCATAACCATATCCATATCCTCCTCCTGAATCGCCTTTCTCTCCCTTTTTACCATTCAGGCCAGGTCGACCCTTTTATATGAAGCATATTCCACAATAAAGTAAGGTCAAATGTATTTATCCACTCTTTGCTAGTTAGTATGAGATTGGGGAAGATAAAATGCAAGAGTCTAACAGTTTACTTTAGATTTGAGGCACTTGCGGCAGTTTGTTCAAACTATAACATCAAAAAAATGCAGAGATGAGATGAATAATATCTCAACAAGCTCTGAAGGAAGAAACTTTGTCTCTAAAGATCATTTAGGAAAAAGGAAAGGTAAGGTACACAAAAATACCTTATCTCAAAATGTATTCTTGACAACAAAAACAATTACTGGTCAAGAAAACACAAGTTTAGCAGCAGTACCGGAAGAGAAATTTTGAGGGAAATATATATTTATTAAGCATTGTTTGTAAAGTAATTCAGTGTAAAATAAGGCATGTGTTCTTTTTAACACACTCAGCACATTATGAAAAATATTTATTAACAATACTGTTCCCCTTCAGTCGCTTCAAAGTATATCGAATGGCTTGACTAAGGGAGCATGTGTCAGCCAACTAATCTTTTTCTAGCACTTTTTACGGACCAGTGAAAACTCTTTCCATGTGCGGGGTGTAATTAACATGCCAACTAATATGCAGGAAACCAACATTGCATTAATACTACCAGCCATCTTTCTGCTCTCCCATTGTGTTTCCTATCTGGCAAAGTGAGTGTCTGAATAATCCAGAGAAAGCAATTCCTGGTCCATTCTAAGCTTCAGAGAGTTGCTGGCTGTACATGTAAATGACATCTCACTAACTGAACACATCCACCAAATTTCTCCAAACACTACGGGAATATCATTAATATCTAAAAATTTAAATGTGAATTAAATGTAATCAACAGTTGTTAGTTTACCAGATTATTCCACTTGTGATGGTGATGAATGAAGGTCAAAGCTGTTACTACCTGGTCTTCTCCTCAGAAAGTCAACAATTCTTGGGCTTCTCCAATTACTATATGAGATACGGATTATTTCAAGCCTCCCCCTACATACCAGGTCCTAAGAACTTCGAATCAGAAGCCCTTTCATGACTTTACTGCCCAAAAGAATCCGCTAAACACATTATTCAAAGTAATCTTCTGCCCCATCCAGTGGGACATCAATGAAGACATTAATGCTGCTTCTCTCATGGAGCCGTCTCCACCTGGGAGTCCAGAAAGGAAAACATATGTCCCAACATACATTCAGAAACCCTTCTGGGCACCCTGCATTCAGATCTTGGATCCAGACATCCAGGCAACACACGTACTCTAGTAAATGTGGCCTAGTATGGATGTCGATATCAACAGGCACATCCAGAGTTGCTCAGTCCGTGACATCTATGCTATGGGAAGTTGGTTCCCTATTCCAAATCATCCATGGTGACACCTGGGTGTAGATTTTGGCTAGGATCTACCAAGGTCTTTACCCAAAAGCTTTATCTTACTGCCCAAGCTGCCAACAACTTTGTGGTTATGTCACTATTTTCTGACTGAAGAGATCATTTCTGACTCAGCTGTGGAGGACTTTCTTTCAAGAGGTTTGGCATTGCTCACAAGCTCTCCTCCCGCCATGTCATCTTTGTACATATTTAACTATTTACAACTTTTTCACATTTTTAAGAGAGAATCAGTCATTTAAATTTGTTGGCTGTTTTTGCATTTATATTATTCACTGTGACATCTGTAAAAATATAATACTCACAGGTCTGCCAGGCAATCCGATTTCACCTTTAGGTCCAACTTGTCCCTAATGAGTGGAAAATATATTACAATATCACAGGGATTTAAAAAAAAATCATCCAATTTTAGTTTCATATTTTTTTTTTTCAGATGTTCCGTCAATAGATAAGAAGCTAAACTGAAGAAATCTCACCATGGGTCCTACTGGTCCTGGAGTTTCCAGCTCACCCTAAAACAAAGAGTGATTTATATAGAACACTGAATCAATGCAACAGATCAGAGCCAGAATCAGACATTCTCTTTCACCTGTTGTCCAGTCAGAAATCCTGTGTGGATTCGACTAACTCTTGAATCATAGGGGAGGCCAGGCTCGCCTTTCTGTCCCTAGTGAAAAAAAAAGTATTGATATAGAAAGATGGATAAAACCATGAAAACAAAGTTGTATCCAAGCCCAAAATTTCAGAGCTTGTGAACTGAAAGGAGTACTTTCAGGAAAACTGAAAGGAGATACCACCCTCTCAGAGAAATTCAGCATTTGAAATTTTATTTTCTTCAAAAATACACTGCTAACAAATTAAACACAATGTAACTCCAAGCCAATCACATTTTAAAACGCACACTTAGGAAGCAACAGTGATTGATAATCAATTCCACCTGCTGTTGTGCAACTTGAATAGACAACAGATGGAAATTTTAGCAAAACACCACTGATGGAGATGCAGATGGTGACCACTCTCAGTTTCTTTCCTTTCTGCTGCTGTTTTACTCACTTTTAAATGCTGCCTACGCTTTAACTCTAGTGGTAGCATGAGATGGAGTCTACATGGGCACAAGTGGCTCAGATAGACCAACTCATCCAGAATGCACATCTATGTGAGGGATGGCAAGAAGGTTGGGTAGGTGAGTGGTCCTTCTAATGCAAGACAACGCTAAAGCTCACGTGGCTCGAGTGTGTCATCAGTTTCTGCAAGACGAAGGTGTTGATGCTGTGGAAAGGCCGCCCGTTCCCCAGATCTGAATCCAATTCAGCACATCTGGGACATCACATCTCACTCTATCCAACAACTCCACAGTCTACAACAGACTGTCCAGGAGTTGGCGGACGCTTTAGACTAGGTCTGCCTGGGGATCCCTTAGGAGGACACCCATCAACTCACAAGGAGCAAGGTCTTGGAGGTATGTTATACAGGAAAGTGAGGCCACACACACACTACTGAGTCTCATTCTGACATGTTTTAAGGACATTAAATCAAAATAGGATTAGCCTATAGTGTGTTTGGAGTAGGACTCCAAATTTAGACCTCCATGGGTAAATTAATCTGCATTTATAATGTTTTTGTGGTTTTGTTTTTTTTTTGTCTTTTTTTTCTTGAGCATTGTATGTTTTTCAGTATCTGCATCATTGGCCCGCCATGAACAGTAAAGGTTGTGGCCCTTTCAAAAATAGTTATTTACTTAATAAATATTGTTAGTTTGTGGTTAAGTTAATTTCACAAACCAGCTCACCTTGACAGAGACACCTGGTAACCCAGTTTCTCCCCTATCTCCTTTGGGACCCATAGGACCCTAAAAACAGAAAAAAAAACTTAAAATGTTTCTTTAAAAGCCCCTTCTTTTCAACATGAAGTTTGCCCTTTTCTGCAACCTTTATAATTAAAAGCATGTTTGTTTGTTGGTGATTCTGATTGAATTGTTGAGTGTTATATACTGAACAAGCAAATAAATAAAGCAAATAAATAAAATATAACGTAACATCTGTTACACATTGCATAAGATTACTTCACAGAGCAGACAGAACGCCAATGTACAGATAACACTTCCAAATTAACAATGAATCCAGGAAAACTGAAGTAACAGGAGCAAACCTACACAGTATTAACAAGAACACAGTTCAACAGGAACAGGTAAACAGGAGTGTCAAGAACACAGCCAAACAAGAGTAACAGGAACACAGCAAACCAGGAGTAACAGGAACACAGATCAACAACAGGAATACAGCTAAACAAGAGTAACATCAACACAGCTAAACAAGATTAACAGGATCACAGATAAACAAAAGTAACAGGAACGGAGCTAAACAGGAGGAACAGATGAATGCACAGCCTGTAAGCTGGGAGCTAAAAACACAAGATAATCAAGAGAGTGAGTGGGTGATGATTAACATCAGTTTGAACAGGTGGAGGACTGGGTAGCAAGTGGCACAGGGATACATAAGACCGTGACATATCACCTGTGGTCCAGATGTTTTGTATTCTTCCGAAACCTGAAATTGAGTGTGGTGTTGTTATTTAACATACAAATATAACAAAATTATTTTTCAGCATTTATGTCCATGGTAAAACTTACAGTGCCATTAATGTAAACTATCTGTCCTTGGGGACCAGGAGGCCCTGGTGGTCCTGCTTTGCGACTGGGTTCACCCTGAAGAAAGTAAACACAGATAATGATGATGACTATGAATAATTTTTGTAATATAATCCACAAGGTTTAATAACACTCACTTTTTCACCTTTCCATCCTCTTTCCCCTTTTAGTCCCTTTTAAAAGGAAAAAAAAACAATTATACATTTTCAATGTAGTCATCAATTACAATGTTTTAAGTTAGCAAATATTCATTCACTATTTTTCCAGGAAAGCCATCCAATCCAGGGGTACCCTCTCGTCCTCGAAGACCCTCATCTCCCTTCTGGCCCGGAATCCCTGGTAAACCTGATTTCCCCTTTAGAGATTAAAATAAAATAAAATGTTTATAATAAGGTTTTATTCTTAATTTCATTCTGTACAGAATTTAGATTCTCACCGGGAGTCCGGGTATGCCTTGAGGTCCCTTGAGAAGAAAAATCAAGTAAAAACAAGTTAATAACAGGCACTTGTAACAGAATATGTTTAACCCTTTATAAATGTTTAATTATGTTTAATAGAGATGTAACAATGTTTAAGAGAAACATTATTTAAAAACTAGACAAGAGTTTCTTGAGAGAGTAAATAAAAATGCATTTTTTCCCATTCAAAGTGTATTTATTGCAAAAATGTTTGCCAGTTTATTTATTGTTAGGAAACACTGATATAAAGAATAATTGTATCCCTTCATTTATTCACCAATTGGTTAAACCCCTTTTTTGGTGAGAAAGTTTAAATTTGAAGTTGACCTTGGATGATTTTGGAATAAAATGATCTTGTGCTTTTTAGCCTCATGTACACAAGACATGTATATGTTAAAACGTTTCACAATGTATTAAAATATATGCAGAGTTCAGTATTGAAAGGATGGCTGTGGAACCTCAGGGAAATGTTTATGTAAATAAAAGTATATAAATTCAAACTCTTAGGCTGGAAAAAAATCTTTAGTTATATTACCTGTGTGATGGGAATTTTCCTATGTAATACTTCCATCTAGTGGTCATATTGAGAAATGTAATTTGAGAAAGTTTTAAGAGCACACGTCATGCTTTAGTACTGCCCATGAGAAAAATAAGTAGGTGGGAAAGCGCTTGCTCTTGCTCTCTTGTGCTGATCTCTCTCAGACTCGACTCTCTTGGGTCAGTCTCTTTCTTTCTCTCTTTTTCTTTATTTCTCTTTCTTTCTTTCTCTTCTTTTCTAATTCTATATATTCTTTTTCCTTCTTTTTCTTTTTATTCTTTTCTCTTCCGGCGCTCATTTATACTTTTAATAGGTCATTAGGAAAATGGGCTAAACCACATTCTTCTTCCACGTTAGAGTCACGTGTGTACAAAAATGCGTTGAGACTGTTAAATCTTTGTAATAAATAGCCGCATTTGCTGTGTTCTCTCTCAAACGGTCTCAAGTGTTTATTATCAATTGAGAAGGTATATTTTTTACCATAACACCTGTTTTACTGTGCTGTGTTCTATGGTGCCATGTTTAAAAGTTGGTTCTTTTTATGTGCTTATTTGGTAACTAATGTTTTGAATGATATATTAAACCTCATATTTAACTCAATTAATCCTAATTAACAATTCAATTAATCTTTACTTTTATCAAATCACATCACAATCTAAATCTAATCTAAATCTTGAAACGTAATATGAAAACAAAAGGGATTAAATTTTGGTTTAAGAGTGTGAATAATTATGTCTATATTTATTCATTCATTCATTAATTTTCCAAAACCCGCTTATTCGCTTTTTGAGGTCACGGGAGTCTGCCGGTGCCTATCTCCAGTGCACATTGGACGAGAGGCGGGGGTACACTCTGAACAGGTCATTAGTCCATCGCAGAGCAACATTCACTCACACATTCACACCTACAGGGAATTTAGATTATTAAATTAACTCAACCGCATGTTTTTGGGATTGTGGGGGAAATCAGAGGTACCCAGAGGAAACCCTCGCAAGCATGGGGAGAGCATGCAAACTCCTTGCAGGAAGATCACCGGCGAGCCTCGAACCGACAACCTTCTAGCTGGAAGGCAACAGTGCTACCCACTGTTTCATCTATTTTTATGTATAATTAAATACAATAACATATGTGAATGTGCAAATAACTCTAACAAATCTAACATTGTTGCAAGCAGTGTAAGCGAGGAAGGTTTAACTGCTTTGTGTTGCAAAGGTGCTAAAATGATTACGGTTAGCATATGTCATAGATACACCAGATATGATCACTTTGTCTCTGAGAAACACCGTATATGGTCACATGGTCTCTCGAACATGCTGTCTGATTTACATTTCAACCAAACCCTCCAGTGGGAGTGAACTTGAATCCAAAGTGTGCTTAAGGAAGAAGCCTGGAAGAGCTCACTGCTGTTTTCGTTCAATGAAAAGCTGTGATCTGGAAGGTTTAGAGCGTTTAAGATCATGCAGCCTCATATTGTTTGACCTTTTTGCAATGTAACTTCCTATTTACATTGATATGTTCAATCTTGTCACTAGTTACTCTCTAATCACTTTATACAATAATGCTAAATGCTAATAAACTAGAAGTATCACATTATGTAACAATTTTTTAAAGGGTGCATTTCTATAATTATTAACAAGTATCAATACATAGTTTAATATAGATTCAATCAAATCTAATGATAAAGGCAAACAATAACCTTCGTATAAAACTATGTAGTCAGATAAGAGTTACATTCAATAATTAAAGTTCCCGCAAGCTCTGAAAGACAGAAACCAGCTGAAACCTTCATCCATGGTTGAAACCCATTTTTGGATCAAGCTATGGACCCACCTTACAAGATATTTTTATTTAAAACTGAGGCATACTACTTTTTTAACAGTGCAGATTTACCTGTGGACCTGGTGGCCCGCTGACTCCAGGGATGTATTGAAGTTCAACATCTTGTTGTTTGCCATCACTCTAAAAAACACATAAAAAATGTAACATATTCTCACTTACTAGACAGTTTTTACAAAAGTCTTTATCCAATATGGAAATGCTATCAACACAGGCGGTTAATATCTTTCTGAGTGGTAACCAGCTAAGACCAGCCTTCTTCTGCCCTTATCCATGGTCAGGTCGCAGGGCGAGTAGTGCAAGTAGGAATTGTTGGACTTCCATCTCTCAAGACACCTTCTTCAGTTCATCCTAGGGACACTGAGATGTTTCCTTGCTAGATGGGAGACATTATCTATCTGTGTTCTAGATCTTTCCTGTGACCTCTTCCTAGAGGGACATGCTAGGAACACCTCACCAGGGAGGTGTTCAGGAAGCATCTGTGGCGAGGTAGCAGTGCTGATCAGTGCTGCCAGGTGGAACTCCTCAAGGTGCATGCACCTGTCAGCTGTGCATTATCAGACTGCGCACATTTAACTGCGACACAGCCAGTGAAAATTGACACCGTATAGCAGGGGGGAAAACGGACTATTTAAATATGCCACAAGAGCCACTGGGAGTTGAAGGATCCCAGGAGGAGCCCATCGACCATGTCTAGAGTGTCGCTGCCGGGCCAGCTGGTTTCCCTTACCCTGGAAGAGTGTGCTGGGCACTGAAGCACCCATATTCCGACAAAGAGTCGATGCCATTAAGCTTGGGGTCTGCAGCATGGTGAATACACCAGCAAGGCGAGATCCCTCTGGCGAGATACCTCTGGCCCGGAAACCCACACACCACTCTAAGTGAGGTGAAAGCACCCTGGAATACTCCCAGTGCACTACCCGGACCCGTGCTCACCAAACCAGCTCACCACCATCTCCAGGAAGCTTCTGCGAGACTCTTTTTAATTATTTATACAGTATGCTCTTTATTTTAACAGATGCTCGAGCCACCTGGGCTGGCTTCACTCGATTTTGCTCTAATCCAAGGTCCTGAGCTCCTCACCCTATCTCTAATAGGGCACCCGGTCACCCTGTGAGGGACAATCATTCACATTCCCTACATTACTTCACAATCATTGTAGAGATGTTCGGTTTATAACATAGATAAAGTGAAATGTGAAATATATATCATGCCAACAGTGGCACTAAGTACAGCAACCACCATGAAATGTCACTCAAATAAGAATCCAAAGTGAGGTCCTTCCCTTGGAGGAAGTCCTTGGTTGCCTGTATTCAGGATCTCATCCTTGTGAATGCAGGCTGACTGGTAAATTGAGAGTTTTTCCCTCCATGTCAGCTCCTTCACTACTGCCAAGACCAGCCATTTGAATAATGTTAAGTCAGATGCTTCTTATGTATTGTCTGATCGTGATGGTTGAACAAAGAAAGAGCTCACAGCAATTCTGAATGCAGGCCCAGGAAGGCCAGGAGGTCCAGGAGGTCCTTGAGGTCCCATTGGCCCAGGCAGCCCAGTGAAACCTTCTTGCCCTGGAAGTCCCGATGGACATTCTGGAGCCTGAAGAGAAGTGAATGGGATTAATATGTTATTTAAAAATTATAGATTCATCTGAATAATATAAAACATAAGTGTCTAATGTTTCACACCACACGTATGAGCAATGTGCAAGTATTGTGGCAACAATCATTTAATCGGCGGCACAGTGGTGCAGTGGGTCCAGTTAGAAGGTTGTCGGTTCGAGGCTCGCCGGTGACCTTCCTGGAAGGAGTTTGCATGTTCTCCCCGTGCTTGCGTAAGGGTAATCCAAGGTGCTTACGTTTTCTTCCGGGTACTCCAGTTTCCCCACAATCCCAAAAACATGCGCTTAGGTTAATTCAATCTAAATTCCCTTAGGTGTGAATGT